>OX422209.1:300588429-300878429 GCA_949130495.1 Sambucus nigra | reverse complement strand
AACATCCTTGAGGAAACCGTCGATCCTAATTGAAAATATTAGTCCCTTCGATTGAACGATTCGTTATGGGATTATCGAACCACATATAAGAACCGCCTCGAGATGTCTCCTTTTCACTTTGTGTATGGGAAGCCTTGCCATCTCCCTATGGAGCTAGAACACAAGGCTTATTGGGCCATTAAGCGGTTGAACTATAAATTGGATAAAGCCGGTGAAGCTGACAAGATTCAATTGAATGAGTTGGAAGAGATACGCAATGATGAATACGAGAACGCTAAGATATCCAAAGAACGGATGGAAATTACACATGATAAGATTATCCGATGTAAGGAGTTTCATTCCGGACAAAAAGTGATTCTCTACAACTCTAGGCTTCATTTGTTTTCGAGTAAATTACGGTCTAAATGGACTGGCCCATTCATCGTGAAGAAGGTATTCCCCCACGGAGCTGGAGAACTGGAAGATCCAAAGGGGGAGATACATTCAAAGTTAAAGGGAAACGCCTAAAGACATATTTAGAGGTGTGTGTGGATGAAGTTGACACTAATTGGTTATCGAACCCCGTTTATGGGGTTGAGTGAGCTGTAATAGAGAGGTCGTCGCACCCCCGATGCGTATGGGGTGAATTCTTGGGTATAGTAGCCGAGAGTCGGTTAAGGTAGTTAGAGTCCGTAGGTTAAGTCAAAAGGGGTTAGGGATACGAATACCAGCACACATCCCTAGAAATCATATAGGGTTCGGTGTAAGCATTGGGAGGTTCTAGGTCAATCATGTGTAGGAATAATGGTAGGAACATCCGAGGTTTGAGAGAGAAGAGCATTCTAAGTTAGGGGGAAAATTAGCCTTTCTGAGGACCGGTCATCCATGGGGATCAAGATCGATTCATTGTTGAGAATTTTGAAAATAAAAAAATGCGAAATGGTCCGGTACTGGGAACCCGAATCGATCAGGTTTCTGTAACCTCTTATCTTCACTAGGTTCACCCCCTTTTCACCCAATCCCTCCATTTACATACCAAATCCTTCCCTACCACTCCCCCTTCCATTTTCCCTCCAAACCCATCCCGCCTTCCCTCCCAAACCTTTTCCCTCCAAAAATGACCACCCACCTCCTCTCCCCATCTATAAGTACACCTCCCCTTTTCACCCTCTTCCACCACCACTCTCTCACCACCCTCTTACTCTCTCTCACTATCCCTTACACCCAATTTTTCTTCTATCAACATAGCCAACCAAGCCCTTCCCCAAAAATATAACTCCGTCGAGATTCTCCACGACGGTAGGGTCGCACACCGCTCCCTTCAAGAGCGCATATGGTGTGAGCACTTCTTCAGCTCATCTCGTAAACTTCACATGGAGTAAATAATTATGTGGCCCAAGATGCCCAATTCCATCACCAATCTCTTCATGGTGAAGGGTTGGTATCATTTACTAAATGAGCCACACGGGGCGGTGTGGGCACCCTAAGTACGAGCTTTTTATGGCTCCCTAGTCCGAATCGGGCATAATGTTTTTGAGGAGTATATAGGCGGCATTTGCGTCCCATTCTCCTTGGACATCCTCAGCCAGAAATTAGCCACTAAAGATGTTCCAAGCCTTTTCCCATACACATATCCCAACCACCTACCTCCCCTTGATAAGGACATATGCATGTCCCGCATTGCACCCGGCACACCATGGGCTATCGAGACATTCTTGGTGGGCCGGCTAACCGATAAAGCGTGCCTCACCTTTCAAATCGTATGCGCAAATATACTTCAAATGTCCAATGACTTGGACATGCGCCCGCATCAAGCAACCCTTGTTTATCACCTTTTTGACCCCAACATCCCGATCCACCTGGGCCAAACCATTTATAAAGACACATTTTATGAGTTCGTGGACCAAAAGGGTAAAACCCCTCTCCTGTTTGCTCGACTCATCACTTCCATCCTAGCAGACGCCGATATTGAGCCTTCCACCGATTTTTCTCGCCTTCCTAAACCTCTTGGGCAGGGCACAGGCACAAAAAGTCAGAAACAACTAGAGATTCTACAGGCACGAAGGGAAGCTCAAGAGGATTCAGATGATGATGAGAGTGATGATGACAAGGGTGATGGTGATGAGAGCGAAGAGGAAGAGGAGGAGGAGGAGGCGGAGGCGGACATTATAATGGGCAAGGGCGAGGGCGAGGGCGAGGGCGAGGGCGAGGAGGAGTACGATGAGGATGCTGGTTCAGACTATATGCCGAGAGAAGAAGATCTCACAGCCCAGATTGGCTCTCTCGAGGCGCATTTTGAGGGGTTTATGATTGGGTACCGTGAACATTGTTGCGTATATCAACGCGACTCTAGTATGATGGAACATCTTTAGGCTGAGATGTATCGTTTGTCTATGGGTACACCACCACCTACATATTTTTATAGCCCATATGACCTTAACGCGCCCAATAGCTCTCGTCCACCGCCCCAATGAAGCCCGTGTATGGTGTTTTCTATATTGGTTGGTTGTGTTGCCTTTCAAATTGATTGTAGTTACTAGTTGTTTTGCATCCCTGTTTCTTGTAACACATGCTTGCTAGTATATAAAAAATTTCATTTTCACTATTTGTACGTTTTAATTCTTCGCACTTTGAATTCGCTCTTAGTTGGATTTATGTCCTTTTTCTTGAGGACAATGCAAAAGTCTAAGTTAGGCGGGGTGACAAGTGTGTATTTCTAAAACTTCACAAATCTCTAAAATGCCAAAAAAAAATAGAAAAGCCAAAAATATTTTTCTTCAAAATAAATGAAAATTAGAATTTAAAAGCTTAAAAAATGTCACAATTATTGTTTTGGTCTCAAGTTGTAAAAAAATTTCAAATGCACAAATCCAAAATTGACCAAAGATGGAAATTGAGCGAAAATTGACGACTTAACGAATAAGTGTGGAGATTAACCAACCCGGTGAGAATTCGAGCCTAGAACTTTTTTAGAGTTTTTAAATCAATCCGAGTTAATGGTTAAATCAAAGTTCATTTCAGCATTTTAATATGTCGATGATCTCTGATTTATTGTTTTGATCGGTTACGGGAAACGTGTGAGATTTTGTCTTGAAAAGCGTGTAACACCCCGCCCGCTTGGGGAGAGCGAACGGAGCAGTACTCATCGATAAAACTAACCAAATCCGTAATATAGCAAGGTATAGAGCATTTAAAACCCACAAAATAAATGAAACTACTAATCTCAATTCATCCAAATTAATACAACAATTCTCTCGAAATAAAATACAACATCTAAAATAAATCTCCAATGCTCTATACATCAAAATAAATAAATACAAGTCTTCTCTCTTGTATTAAAAATCCTTCCCAAATCATCCATGCTAAAAATCATTCCAATTGTTCCAAAGCACTCAAATCCATGCTAACCTTCCAACTAAATAAAATATGGGGAAGTACACAATACGACAGGAAAGATGCTCAACAAATATATGTTAGCGATGAATATAGCGCAACAACACGAGTACGAATATTCAAATCAAATTTAAATCTCAATAGCATTTTATCAATAAATTTCTCAACAACACCTTAACCGGGTCACCAGCCTCACCCCATCCGCATATGCTTTATTAAGACATAACCCCGAGAAGTAGGAATTTTGGCGGGTGCCCAACCACCGTGCCATATTAAAATCTCATGATAAGGTGCTCAACAACAACATGAATAATACCACATGAATTAAAATAATTTTAACAATTATTTTTCCAGATTTCAATGAATTTAATAATTCAAATATGAGTTCAATTAACAAGAAATCAACGGGATAAACTCTCACGAGATTTATGAGCAAATTGTGTAAAACCCCATACCTCAAACCACGGTGAGAAACCAATGATAAATCTGCCCAGAAACCTAGATAACACCATCAAAATCAGTCCTCAAACATCATCAAAACTTCCTCCAAGATCAACCTCAAAACAGCCCCAAGAACACCTAAAAAATCTAAGGTTGAAAGCATAAATTAAAGGGTACTGTTTGGGTATAAAAGAGAGGAAAAAAAAATATATTTTCTGGGTATTTTTGTGCCACAAGGCTGTTCCAAAACAATATCCCACGATCCCTTTTTATAAGATAAAATCATAAGAGTTTGAAACCAAAACAACTTCTCAAAACTGCTTGCTGCGCACGTTTTTTGGAGGCATTGATCGATCTATGGCTCAAAAAAACTCACAGTTTGCTTAAAAAAATATAAAGGACCAATATTTAAAAATTCATATAAAATCCGTTTTAACTCCGATTTCAATTCCGCTTGAAGTTTTATTCTTCTAAAATCATAACCAACATATTTGAGTAATAAAAATAATTTTAACTCAAAATTTATTTTTCCTCTTTATTTTGAAAATACCCCAAAAATTACGTGGGTTGTTACACTTCCCCACTAACAATGGAATTTCGCCCTCGAAATTCGCCGGATGCCTAGCTCAAAAAAATCAGGCCAACAATCTCCAAAATAATCCGTCTCCAAAAATAAATTTCTCACATCTAATCTAGATGCCTAACGCGAAACGATCATCTAAAATGACTATCTCCAAATACATGCGCCACAAAACGCAGCAGACCCAAAACCCAAGAACCGAGGGTGGTCGTATACCTAAGCTCTGATACCATTCTGTAACACCCCGCCTGCCCGAGCAGAGCGAACGGAGAGCCACTAGATAAAATAAATCCAAATCCACAATATAACAAGTTATAGAGAATTTAAAACCAACAAAAGAAAGGAAACTACTAATCTCAATTCATCAACAATTCTCTCGAAATAAATTACAACATCTAAAATAAATCTCCAATGCTCTATACATCAAAATAAATAAATACAAGTCTTCTCTCTTGTATTAAAAATACTTCCCAAATCATCCAAGCTAAAAATCATCCCAATTGGTCCAAAGCGCTCAAATCCACGCTAACCTTCCAACTAAAGAAAATATGGGGAAGTACACAATACGATAGGAAAGATGCTCAACAAATATATGTTAGCGATGAGTAAAGTGCAACAACACGAGTACGAATATTCAAATCAAATGCAAATCTCACGAGCATTTTATCAATAAATTTCTCAAAAACACATTAATCGGGTCACTAGGCCTCACCCCATCCGTATATGCTTTATCAAGACATGGCCCCGAAAAGTAGGAATTTTGGAGGGTGCCCAACCTCCGTGCCATATTAAAATCTCATGACAACGTGCTCAACAACAACATGAATAATACCACACGAATTAAAATAATTTAAACAATTATTTTTCTAGATTTCAATGAATTTAACAATTCAAATATGAGTTCAATTAACAAGAAATCAAGGGGATAAACTCTCGCGAGATTTAGAAGCATATTGTGTAAAACCCCATACCTCAAACCACGGTGAGAAACCAACGATAAATCTGCCCAGAAACGCAGATAACACCATCAAAATCAGTCATCAAACATCATAAAAACTTCCTCTAAGATCAACCTCAAAACAGCCCCAAGAACACCTCAAAAACCTCAGGTTGAAAGCATAAATTAAACGGTACTGTTTGTGTATAAAAGAGAGGAAAATAAAATATATTTTCTGGGTATTTTTGTGCCACAAGGCTGTTCCAAAACAATAGCCCACGATCCCTTTTTATAAGATAAAAACATAAGAGTTTGAAACCAAAACGACTTCTCAAAACTGCTTGTTGCGCACATTTTCTGGAGGTATCGATCGATCTATGGCCCAGAAAAACTGATAGTTTTGCTTAAAAAAATATAAGGGACAAATATTTAAAAATTCATATAAAATTCGTTTTAACTCCGATTTCAATTCCGCTTGAAGTTTTATTCATCTAAAATCATAACCAACATATTTGATTAATAAAAATAATTTTAACTCAAAATTTATTTTTTCTCTTTATTTTGAATATACCCCAAAAATTACACGAGTTGTTACACTTCCCCACTAACAATGAAATTTCTCTCTCGAAATTCGCCGGATGCCTAACTCTCAAAAATCCGGACAACAATCTCCAAAATAATCCGCCTCCAAAAATAAATTCCTCACATCTAATCTAGATACCTAACGCGAAACGATCATCTAAAATGACTATCTCCAAATACATGCGCCCCAAAATGCAATAAACCGAAAAACCAAGAACCGAAGGTGGCCATATACCTAAGCTCTGATACCATTCTGTAACACCCCGCCCGCCCGGGGAGAGCGAACGGAGCGCCACTCGATAAAATAAATCCAAATCCACAATATAACAAGGTATAGAGCATTTAAAACCCACAAAAGAAATGAAACTACTAATCTCAATTCATCCAAATTAATACAACAATTCTCTCGAAATAAAATACAACATCTAAAATAAATCTCCAATGCTCTATACATCAAAATAAATAAATACAAGTCTTCTCTCTTGCTAAAAATCATCCCAATTGGTCCATAGCGCTCAAATCCACGCTAACCTGTCAACTAAAGAAAATATGGGGAAGTACACAATACGACAGGAAAGATGCTCAACAAATATATGTTAGCGATGAATAAAGCGCAACAACACGAGTACAAATATTCAAATCAAATTCAAATCTCAATAGCATTTTATCAATAAATTTCTCAACAACACATTAATCGGGTCACCAGACCTCACCCCATCCGCATATGCTTTATCAAAACATAGCCCCGGGATGCAAAAATTTTGGCAGGTGCCCAACCTCTGTGCTATATTAAAATCTGCAGACAACGTGCTCAACAACAACATGAATAATACCACATGAATTAAAATAATTTCAATAATTATTTTTTCATATTTCAATGAATTTAACAATTCAAATATGACTTTAATTTACAAGAAATCAATGGGATAAACTCTCGCGATATTTAGGAGCATATTGTGTAAAACCTCATACCTCAAACCACGGTGAGAAACCAACGATAAATCTGCCCACAAACGTAGATAACACCATCAAAATCAGTCCTCAACCATCATCAAAACTTCATCCAAGATCAACCTCAAAATAACCCCAAGAACATCTCAAAAACCTAAGGTTGAAAGCATAAATTAAAGGGTACTGTTTGTGTATAAAAGAGAGGAAAAGAAAATATATTTTCTTGGTATTTTTGTGCAACAAGGTTGTTCCAAAACAATAGCCCACGATCCCTTTTTATAAGATAAAAACATAAGAGTTTGAAACCAAAATAACTTCTCAAAACTGCTTGATGCGCACGTTTTCTGGAGGCATTGATAGATCGATACCCTGGCGTTGATCGATCTATGGCCCAGAAAAACTGACACTTTTGCTTAAAAAAATATAAGGGACAAATATTTAAAAAATCATATAAAATCCGTTTTAACTCCGATTTCAATTTCGCTTGAAGTTTTATTCTTTTAAAATCATAACTAACATATTTGAGTAATAAAAATAATTTTATCTCAAAAATTATTTTTCCTCTTTATTTTGGAAATAATCCCAAAATTACGTGGGTTGTTACAAAGAGCGCTAAATATATCTCTAAATTTAAATTAATCTCGAGACGCTTATGGTAAAGCATTTAACAATTTGGATAATGAAGTAGGCCCTTGTTTGACACCAAAAAAATTTTGAGTAGAAAAAGTAATGAAAAATTCATCCCTTTTGCAACCCTAATTGAGCCTTATAAATGTTTTACTTTTCGTTTGATAACCCGAAAAATCCAATTAGCCGGAATTTTGAAAAGTGAAAAGTCAGAAATAAAGTTTGGAAAAAGCATAAAAAGAGGAAAGAAAAATAGAAGTATGCTCAACAAAAAATAACAAGTGAAAGTTAGAAAAAGATAGAAAAAGAATTGAAAATGAGCAAAAGTTCGGAATAAGCACTAACAGACATCATAAGGACATTTTTCAATTCCAAACTTTCCGACCATACCCATATTACCCAATAAACCTTAAACACAATAAAGTCCTAACCGAGTCCACAATGCGAAATTAATTACGGCGTGGAGAGCTAAGGCATAAAAGATAATAAAAGAGATTACATGGCGTGAATAAGAGAAAATGTTTTCGTTTCCCAATAACCGTAATCTGATGAAGATATCTTTTCACCTCAAATATTCCCTCTTTTAATTTTATGTGCGTGAATTCGTGTTCCAATGCATTTACTCCTTTTATCACGAATACCAAGAGAAATAGCCATATTCCGAATGATTCATTTGTGAGAGCATATCCGTGAAAAATTGAATCAAAATAAATTTTTGAAAAAGTAACGTAATGATTAATTGGTGGAAATTTGCGATTTGATTTTTGGCTTCGCACACACACTATGATTTGAGACTTGTGAATATGATTTTAAGGTTTCTATTTTTTCGGGGAGTTTAAATTGTCCAATTTTTAGATATTTTGAATTTTCTTGAGTCGAAAATAAATTTTGCTGGTATATTCACTGCAAACTCGCACGAGACACAACTCGTCCTACTAGGGTAACCTAGGGGTTTAAAAGCTTGTTGCATATGCTAAATGAAATCGTTTTCCCGCGAAAGAGATATTTTATCCCTAGTTAGAGTTTGACCATGCTTTTGATTCTTTTACATTGCTCACGACGATCGAAGTTCTAAGTTAGGGGGGTTTGATTAGGCATAAATCTTCTGATTTATCCCTTTAATTTAGAGGCTTTTATCACCTCGGGCGATGTAAAATGCATTGATTTATCTCATACCTTTGATACTAACATCTTGTTACGAATATCTCGAGTTTTGTGTATTTCTTAGAAATTTTTACAGGTATTTAATGCATGAGAGAAAGAAAGAAATCGGAAGAAAAGAAAAGAAGAAAAGAAGAATAATCAAAAGGGAAAAGAGTAATTCACAACTAGAATTCGGACGAGGACCCAAATGAAAGTTGAATATCTCGAGTCTACAAGCACGTAGGAAGAAACGGTGTCCAAATCCGAGTCCCGGACCAAAAGTTAGGAGCCCTGAAAGATGCGAGATAATCATGAGAAATTGATGAGAAAATGATCAAGGACTCAGACCGATCCAGATGTTATCATAAATGAACCGATTCGACCCCCCTTGAAGTCACTGTATAAGATTTACGTAGCGGATCGATCTGGATGCCACCAAAAATGAATCGGTTCAGAGCTTTAAAACTCACTGTATACCCTGCGTGAAGTAGACCGATGCGATATAAAGGGAAAAAGAACTGATCCGGTATACACCAGACAGGACTGAAATGTCAGGCCGAACCGATCCGGAGGTTTAATTGTGTAATTATCCAGTTTTCTAGATAGTGTCTTGCATGGCTAAAACTCTTGTATTTTTGTATGTTATTTATTCAAAACGATTCCCAAACATGGGAGAGCTTATTTTTAGCTAGTTTTAGAGAGAGGAAGTAGAGAAGAACCCCAGAAGCTCAGTTGACTAATTCTCAAATAAAATTTATGTAGTAAAGTTGATTTCTTTCTCTTCTCTATTGTTTTATTTCAATAGTTCTTGCATAATTAGTTTATTCCCAGTAGATTTAACAGATTTATTATTCTTTAGAAGTAATTTCATCATGAGTTCGGTTGCATGCACCGTAGAAATCCTAGTTTTTGTTAATTGCACCATGCTAGGCTAGACTTTTGGGGGTTGTGATGCATGAACCCAACTCGATGTGGTTTACATGTGTGTAAAGTTAGTTCCCTGAATTAGATAAATGATAAAATCGTGTTGTGTGGTGATCACGACCGTTATAGGACTTTTGATCTCGTTTGCCCTAGGTAACCGGGGTGCTTAAGAGTGCGACGCGCGTGTAGCTACTACGACAACGCTTTATTCTTACTTTTTATTATGTATGGTGCGGGCTAGTACCCTCATATATATAATGCTTGAGATTAATAAAGACTGGATTTAATCAATTATTTAATTCATAACTAGTTTTATATCCGGTAAATGTACTAGGGTCGGGGGATTGCATTCTAAACTATTTTCCCATTCATACTGAGTAAATCGTAATTAGCTTACTCTTGCATGTTTAGTGTCATAATTAGTTTGATTAATTGCATTTAGTTGATAGAAATTTTCCTACTTCGATCATATTTTTCGTTTCTTTTTAGAGTCAAGTTAGGGTTGACCGTCTCACCGTTCGTCGTCATGAGTATTTGTCATATTTCCTTTTGGATTCGACCTCATCTTACTGGGTTTATTACTAGCGCGACAGACTTGCACTTGAGCCTATATCAGAACGCACACTAGATACACAGTTGTGGTCGCGTCATGAACCCAATAAGACCCGAATACAATAAACAACGATACGAACACGACTCGACACAACCCATTGATAGATCTGCCAATCACCCTTTTTTTCTACTTAAATTTTCAGCCAACAACTTTATCTGATGACATTGGATGGAGCTAGAAGATGTCGGTTGTTGGACTCCTAAAAAAATATGTTTCTGATCTTGGGTTTCTAACCTAGGACATATCTCTTGTCACTGTTAAGTCTCAACCACTTCTCCCAATATTTCTTTGTTAAACAATTTTCATCGTTTAATTTATAACATTTTCTTCAACTATTTCTTCTTTTTCAGCATTGAACCACAAAACTCTTTGCAGTTTATTCATTTGGCCTCCTATCTTACTATTTTATTCACAATACTGATAAGAACCCAAAACTGTAAATTTTATACTCCGAATAGACTTACTTTAGTTGCTAATTCTAGACAATATGGGTCTTATGCCCTTAATTGTTCAATATGCAGGCTTAATTGCAGTTGCGGTGTCAAAAGCTATATTTTCAAGCAATTTGCAGTTAAAATGGAGTTAATTCCCTTATCTCGTAACCCTAGCCTACACTAAACCGTTCCTAAACCTACCCCAAACCATGTGTGTGTTTTGTTTGTCCCTTTTTATTATTTTTTAGATTTTTAGTTTGAATCAATTTTATTTTTAGGATTTATTTTTCATTCATTTAGGATTTTTAGGTTTTATTTTCTATTTTATTTTTATCAGTATAATTTTATTTTATTTTGATTTTCATTAGCTTTTCGTTTAGTCTCATTTTATTAAGATTAGTTTAGTAGTTTATTTTTAGTTTATTAGATTTTATATTTTAGGATTTTTGTTTTCATATTTTATTAGATTTTTCATTTTTTAATTCTATTGTTTTATTATTTTAGTTTTTATAAGCTTAGGATTTTATTTTTTTATTTTTAATATTTTTTAGTTGTTTTATTCATAGTTAGATTTAATTTTATTTTTTTAGTTTTATTTTTTTTAGGTGTCCCAATTAAACACACACGCAAAAATCATCATACACAACACATACACCTAAACCATTCTCTCACCCACAACCTAACACCATACACCCTCATCACACACAAACCCTCTCTCTTCTTCTTCAACCTCCCATCAACCATCTCTCTCTCTCTCTCTCCTCTCACCAAAAACCTCCATAAACCAAAACCTCCACTACACGAAACCAAACCCCTCTAATCCCCATACCCTTGAACCACCTGTTATCCACTTACCCGGCAGCCCTGTTAAAAGCCCCCCCGCCGACGACCCAAACCGCTGGCGACCTTACCCCTACCTGTTCGGCGACGCCCCTTGAACCCACATGACCCGTCGCTATCTCACCACAGCCCCTCTCTCCGGAGCACTGCCAACTGCCACGCCGGCGGATAGACCTACCTCTGACCTGCCGCGATCCCAAATCCGGCTAGAACTCGGACCCCTTCACAACCCGACGACAGCAGCGAGCCACCATCTCAACTATGCCTGATCCTAACCCTGGATGCACCTACTCCGGCGTAATTCAACCAACCCGTGTCCAACTACAACCCATCTTCCATAACCAATACCCATTTCCCATAACCTATATAAGCCACACGATTTCTCCACCTGTTCACATTCCAAATGCCAAACAAACCAAAGACCAAACTCATTAAAGCGACATGTGTTAATACACCCATTAAACCCACTTAACCCCTTTTTCCCATTCTACCCCCAACTACCTCTTTTTATCCCATTACCCAAAACACCCTTGTACCAAATCAGACTTGTTATCTCTCCTCATTCACATGACCTCAAACCCCATTTCCATGCACATTAAACCTTTCCAAAAATACCCCTTAGCCCAATGTGTGCCATGCATTTACTATAAAAGAAGACTCATGACCCCATTTGAAAGAGACTCATCATCAAATAGAGAGAGAAAAATTCTAGAGAAAAGTAGAGAGTTAGGTTAGATTAAATTAGGTAGAAATATTTGTAATTAGTTTTATTTTCATTTTTTTAGATATTTGTGAGTGATAAATGTGTGAAATTCAATTGAGTTTATTATTGTTGGATGCTCATATTGGATGGATTGTGCTTAATTTCAAAGGAATACAAGTTCAATTTCACTTCAAGAGATTGGGGTTTGATTGTTCTCTTCTCTTCTCATTTATTTTATGCCTTTGATTATTAATTTGTCATATTTCATATCATTTTAGGCTAAAACCCCTTCAAGGGGTGGGGTAAAACCCTTATTTGATGTTATTTTAGTTTAATTAGTTTGATTACTTGAAATTTTCCTTTAAATGTTATTTTTGATCCCTCACCCTTAAATTTACGCCTCGAGAGAGGGTAAATGATTTTCGAGAGAAAATCAAAATTCTAGTTATAATACCAATTTTAGATTCGAACTAGAGATACTGGTTTCTTAAGTGGGGTACTATAACTTGAATTTCAACTCTAAATTTATTTTCTAAGATTGACATAAATTTTAATTGATCGATCCTAGCGGATGATTAATTAAAAGGAGTGTAGATCTACTTTTCTAGAGTTGTGGAGTGTCAAACTCAATTTTCTAAAAGATTACTATTATAATTACACTTGCAACGAGAGTTGGTTTGTAATTTTGATATTAATTTGGGAGAATTCAAATAATTAAATTAATTAATTAGAGTAACTAAAATTTGTGGTGTAATCCCACTCCTTGATTGTTCTCACAATTATTTACCTCACTTTATCTCTCATTTTAGTGTTAGACTTTATTTTTCATTTTAGTCAGTTTCTAGTTAGTTATTTTCATATCACATTTTAGTTTAGTTTAGTTTAAATCCTCACCTCACCCTATTGTTTAATATTGAAAAAGCTAAAAAAATTAGAAAAAGTGAAAAAGCACAAAAAGAAAATAAAAAGTGAATTACAATTGAATTTGTTCCATTTGCTTTACAACCTTGAAAGTGGATTGATACCCTTACTTACCTCTACACTTGAAGTTGTTATATTTTGTAGGTAATTGAGGTTTTGATTAGAAGGACTTTTCAAGCAACGACAAAAAAAAAGAAAACATACACGCACAAGTTATTTCTATCAAAGTCGTAATCTCCCCCCCGGTCGACTCAAATTTTTCGGCACCCCACGGCCTAAAAACTGTGGGAGGTATATTTTTCAAACCCTCGCGCCTCTCCTGCTAGCGAGTCATTTATTGTGTGTGCTTGTGTTCTCTTATTTGATTTTATTCTCGCATTTATTTTCGAATGGTGTGATGAATTAATTAATTAAGCCCTACACCCGGTCACTCACGAGAAGGGATTTCATCACCCGACTCACTCGCTTATCATTGTGTGCTACCCTAGGCATCATTAAATTTAAAATCAATCAACAAGGTAGCCCACTAGGAGAAAATTTCGCAAAGGCGATCACTCAGATAATTCCGTGATTTTTTATCGCCTGCGAACTTAATTAAAATTTGACTACCCCTTCACTAAATTTAAAGATAAAATTGACTCTGTGCTAGTTAGGAAATTTTCTTGACTTGTGTGTGTCCAATTCCAATTTTCGGTAGTCGGGTTTTAGTTGGTTCGTCCAAATCAAAGAGTCCACATATTTTCCCCACCTTTTCTTCCAAAAAATCCAAAATATTTTCTTTCATTTTTTATATAAAAAAAAAATCAAAAAATATTTTTCTTCCTTTATTTTTATAAAAATCCAAAAATATCTTCTTTCTTTCATTTTTATAGAAAAATCCAAAAATATTTTCTTCCATTATTTTTAGAAAATTCCAAAAATATTTTCTTTCCTTTTGAAAAAATCTAAAAATCCTAAAAAAAAATATTTCTCTCCACATGGCTGAAGAACGTCCTTTACGGGACTACTTTGGTCATTTTTCATTGACACGCGACACGTGTGAGAGTGATCCCGAGCCGTCTCTTTATGAGATACTTACTGGTTTCACTTCTCTCACGAGTCCCGTTGATACTCTTGACCCGTCCATGCACGCACCTCATATTCCATCACCCTCGGTGTCAAGTGTCGATGTGTCTCCTACTTTGTTGTGCACCCACTGTTATTATGCTGATCACATGTCCCATGAGTGCCCTTACATCACATATCCATCTGAACCCACCCTGGAACATGTGTATCCACATGACACTGTTTCAGAACCCACCTCGGCTAATTATCCTGATATACCTAATTTCGAGTTGTGTAAGTAATCGAGTTATTCATGGAGGCCTGATCACCCTTCCATGCAATAAAAATCCCAACCCGATATTTTGGATCCTCACACGTTCCAACAGTAGTCATGGCAACCTTGTGCACCTGTACTCGATCAGTTTCCTCACTACGCACCCCGTGAGTATCAACCATTTGTCCATCACGAAAGCGATCCTTTGGTGTATGATGAACTTGGCCCCACCCACCCCACACACTTCATATGAGTATTCTCCATATAGTCCAGATTATAGCGTGTTGTATCCACCTATCATTCTACCAACACCTTCATCCACATCCGCTCTCGAAACCCTCTTACAAAAGTTCATACTTGAGCAAGATCAAGCAATTCAAACTCAAGCTCTCCAAAGGCTTGAACAAAGGTTAAATGAATTGGAGTGTGAGCGAGAGTCGGATATTCCTATGGATTCTCCCATCGTTGCAACCGATTGTGATGATGATGTGTCCTCTCGTGACACGAATTTTGAGTGTGACCAACCCTATCCTCTTGAGAATCTCGAAGTTGAGACCATCCCATGGTCCCGATCCCAAGTTGATAATTGTGTTGACTTATCTTTCGATAGTGAGCCTGATCAAATCCCACTATATCCTAATGAACCCATCATTGCGGTTCACACTCCCGTCATATCCAAAAATATGCTCGAGTCTACACCTATCGACCCTACCTCTTGTGTTCCCTAGGAACCAATTTATCCTAGGTTAGCTCCGTCTACGAGTGCTCACCATTTTCCTGAGATAGAATTCGTGATAGTTCTTAACTTTTCAGATATGGATGATGTCCCACCATGCATGGCTCCCTTTGAGCCCGATATTTCTAGTGATTCCTCTATCTCTGATATTGGTGCCTTGTCTTACCCACCCACCACAATTACCAATGCTACTCTTATGGAGAAGTTGACAACTCCATATTTAGAAACCACACTCCCTTGTGAGTATTCCTTTATTCCTCCCAAGGAGTGTGTGTCTCCCACGTTTGAGTTGGATCATCTTCCTACACCATTTATCCCACCTGACCC
This sequence comes from Sambucus nigra, assembly GCA_949130495.1. Lineage (NCBI taxonomy): Eukaryota > Viridiplantae > Streptophyta > Magnoliopsida > Dipsacales > Adoxaceae > Sambucus > Sambucus nigra. The sequence goes on along the minus strand of OX422209.1, from coordinate 300,862,980 downwards.
ACCCATTGGCCTTTCCACCCTACCACCTGATTTGGATCTTAATTTTACACATTTCACCTGTCCATATATAGTTTTAGGTCCTCACCTGAAACCATTCCCCACCTATGAGAGTATTTTTGGTGCTACTCTCCACCGTGACACCGAGCTGCTTACCTTATGCCCGCCACTCTCTCGTGGTGTTAATTTTTCCCATCAACAGCTCCCTGGCGTGTCACGGCGCGACCAATATCATTGCCCATTTATAGAATAGTCGTGTGATTTTTATGAGCCCCACCCCATTCCACTTTTTACACCATTCCGCCTCCCTCACCAATTACAACACCATTCTTATAGGGACCTAGTTTCCCTCACCTTTCGGCTCAGTAAAGCCCGTGACCGATGCCTATTCACCCTCACCCTTACCCTGATCCCCACCGACCCATGGTCCACCGATGCTTTGCATCGCGTGATGTATTTTGCTATACAAGTGCATTGACCCTTTTCGCCTGTTTTCAGCAAGATTGACGCTTCAGTATTGTTTGGGGGTGATTCTCATCACCCAATTTTTCTGCCACCCCGTGCTTTCATAAATCTTATCTTTAGGGTGAGAATGGTTCGGTCTGGCTGAAGACATTAAACTTAGCGCTACCAGGAGGCTGCCCGCGTTTCTGGTATGAGTCTCATCCTGTTTGGGGGTGGTCTATCATGCTTATAGACTTGTTTATATTTTGCTATCTCACTCATTTATTCAGGTTTCATTTTGGCGATATCTGTCCACTTCATTAGCGGTTGATTCTAGTAATCTCTTTCCTACCTTATGCTCTCAATTTTAAAAATCATTTTACTTAACATCGAGGACGATGTTCCTTTTTGTTTTGGGGTGGGGAATTTTATCAAAATCGTACCTCTTTTGAAAAATTTTGATTTTTGAACCTGATTTTTAAAATTTTGTGCAGTTTCTTTCATCTCATTTATTGATGTGAATTTTCAATCATCCATCTTTTAAGTCTAGGAATCGAGCTAGAGGATTTATCCTTTTCTAAATAGCTTATGTAATACACAACAAGGCACTTTACACCACGAATTTCTAGACTCAAAAAAATTTGCGCACTTATGATGTCATTACGTTTAGAGTTGAGGAGTACTACAATTCTGAAGAGAACCTTAAGGATCACTAGTGGAGACTTTAGCTTGTGAGATTCGTGCCCTTTACCCTTTCAGAGTGTCCAACGCAATCTCCGATTCACAAGTTGATTCAACTTCTTTTGGGTCCGCACTTTAATTGTTGTATGATCTCATTATTCTTCACTAAATGTTTGGCTTGATCACTGAGAATGATATATTTTTCGAGTTGTAAGAAACACGTGTCTTGAAATTTGTCCCGATTACTAGATTTTCATCCAAACACCTACCACTTTTCCCCATATCATATTCCCATTACATTCCCATGCTTTTCCGTATTCCCCACATCATATATTCCCCACACCATCACCTATCACCTCCATTCATATGTCATCCATAATCATTTTCAAATAAAAGAGTGTTATTCCAAATGTTAAATGTCTTCATTTTTGGTTTTAAAAGTGAGAGAAAAAGAAAAAAAAAAGAAAAACATAAAAATAGCAAAAATCGAAAAAAAAGAGAGAAAAAAAAGAGAAAAGAAAAGAGAGAAAAAAAAAGAAAGAGAATTTGTAGTTAGTAGTAAAATAAAGACATTTGTACCTAAAGTGCTATACACTCTCTCACCTCACACATCCATCATACATTCATCCATCATCCTTAATCCTTCATATCACTGTCACCATCCCATCTTATCCCTCATACCATCCTACCTCATCCCACATATCCCATTTCATTTCCCCTCACCCATAATCATTCATATATTTCCCTAGGTGTTCGGGCGAATGAAAGTCAACATGGTGAATAACTCGACGTTCTCACTATAGTGATTATCATTCTTTCAAGAGATCACGATTCTTTCTTATTGTTCGTTCTTTCTTATGTGTGTGTGAGACGTTTGAACTTGCTTATATTTACTCACCTCCTCACACACAAGAGCGATACACTTACCCTAATATCGAGAGTTCGTTTGAGAGAGATATATCCATGAGATTTGAAGTTGAAACGTTGATTCCGATAAGGTAATTTAGGAATTACTCTTGTGATAATCGACCCGCTTTGACGGATTCACACACACTCGTTGAGTTCTAGGAAGGATGTGCCTTGAGTATTTACTTAGCAAACTTTTTAAACATTCTAGCTTGTATTTCTCAAATTATTTCTCATGTGATGGATTGTGCGACTATTCTATGTCTAACAAGAGATTGACTGCCTTTCAATAAATTTTTACAAATAAGAATTTTGTGGGTATATTCTCTGCAAACCCTCACGAGACACAACTCGTCCTATAGGGCAACCTATAGGTTTAAAGGCTTGTTGCACATGCTAAGTGCAATCGCAAGTGCCTGCGAAAGTGGAACACTTTTGGTTTTCTATCTTTCTCTTTCTCTCTATCTTATTGCTCGAGGACTAGCAACGCTCTGTTTGGAGGTGGTGTGATAAACACCCAAAATTGTACATTTTATACCCCGAATTGATGTACTTTAGTTGCTAATTCTCGACAATATGGGTCTTATGCGCTCAATTGTTCAATATGCAGGCTTAATTGCAGTTGTGGTGTCAAAAGCTATATTTTCAAGCAATTTGCAGTTAAAATTGAGTTAATTCCCTTATCCCGTAACCCTAGCCTACCCTAAACCGTTCCTAAACCTACCCCAAGCCACGTGTGTGTTTTGTTTGTCCCTTTTTATTATTTTTTAGATTTTTAGTTTGAATCAATTTTATTTTTAGGATTTATTTTTAATTTATTTAAGATTTTTAGGTTTTATTTTCTATTTTATTTTTATTAGTATAATTTTATTTTATTTTGATTTTTATTAGCTTTTAGTTTAGTCTTATTTTATTGAGATTAGTTTTAGTAGTTTATTTTTAGTTTATTAGATTTTAAATTTTAGGATTTTTGTTTTCATATTTTATTAGATTTTTCATTTTTTATTTCTTTTGTTTTATTATTTTAGTTTTTATAAGCTTAGGATTTTATTTTTTAATATTTTTTTAGTTGTTTTATTCTTAGTTATATTTAATTTTATTTTTTTAGTTTTATTATTTTTAGGTGTCCCAATTAAACACACACAAAAATCATCCTACACAACATATACACCTAAACCATTCTCTCACCCACAACCTAACACCATACACCCTCATCACACACAAACCCTCTCTCTTCTTCTTCAACCTCCCATCAACCATCTCTTTCTCTCTCCTCTCACCAGAAACCTCCATAAACCAAAACCTCCACTACACCAAACCAAACCCCTCTAATCCCTATACCGTTGAACTGTTGTAGAATAATAGCAGAATAAACGAAATAACCTAAATTTGAAATAGATAAAATTAGAAGGACTTATCGATCGAGGTTTGTGTTCGACACAAAGTCCTAAAGGTGAAATTGCTCGCTGATATTTGTAGCTGTCAGCCTCGTGAACATACACCTCCCAGGATTCAACGATCAGATTTACACACCAGCTTTGTGATAAATCTTTGAACTCTCAGGATACTCCAGCACTCCCAGAAAATTAACGAAAATAAGAAAGTAGCAAAATTATTTTTGCAGAGAAAGTGATTTGCAGAAAATAGCAAAATTATTTTTGCAGATAACGTGAGAGAGATTTTTTGATACTTTTTTGACTCTGTAGCCTTTTCTTAAATAAGGGAAATGGTAAAAAACGTGGGTAGAGGTTTTAGCCAACTAACCCACTAATATCTCCACTAACAGCTATAGTGGAAGAAATAGTCAAAGACTTAAAACGGTTTAAAAATTAAAACGATTTTGAAAAGATTTAATGCATATTAGAAATCCCCAAGAGCCCAAGGCCCCAAGGCCCAAGGCCCAATCTTTGACCCTAAATAATTAGTGTGCTCCCTAGGACTTGAACCCAAGACCTCATGCACACACCCCCACTAACTTACCACTTGGCCACTCCCACTAACTTATTTACTTTATTCAAAATAAATATATATACTATACCCAACAATCCCCCACATGAATGAAGTAAATAATTTAAATAAAACGACGCTCTGGAGTATCATAAGGAGTGACGTATAAGGCAAAGGTGTCATTTGACTTGAACCTTTGCTTTGTGATGATCTATTGAGTTTACCGGTTGATAGTGAACTAATGTCTTGAACTATTTCACCGCTGTTGTAAACTTAAGTCAATAGAACACACACGTGACTCCAAAAAATCATCATCGAGTTCCCACAGTTGTGCTCGTTGCGGCCTTGAGCATGCCCAGGTTTCTTGAGTGCTCTAGAGAATCAGCCTTAATTCTCATAGGAAGCGGCCCCACTACCACACTCATATAGGTGCTTCTATCAAGAGTGTACTGTATCTCACACCCTACTGAATAACAGCTATAGAAAGCATTAAGAGATTGAATCTCATCCTCCATCGATACAGATGTACTACATCATAGGAATGGGTTCTAAGTAAAACTTAAATTTGTACCCCCACAAATCACTCGTATAACTTTGTTATCCCATTGAACCCAGATCTTGGGATCTCCAGTCATATGGGTTGGGTTTCCATTATAGGTGATTTAGATATTAATAGGCTTCAGGCCCATCCCCCTCGATGTTTGATAAACTAGCTCTCTAGCTAGCCCTTTAGTCAATGGATCCGCCAGGTTTTCCTTTGACTTGACATAGTCGATTGCTATAACTCCATCTTTCAATAATTGTCTCACTGTGTTGTGTCTCCTCCTGATATGTCTAGACTTTCCATTGTAGGAGTTATTATGTGCTCTTGCGATTGCTGCTTGACTATCACAGTGAATGGACAAGGCTGGAACTGGTTTAGGCCACAAATGAATATCTAATATGAAGTTCCTTAACCATTCAGCCTCTTCGCTTGCTTTATCCAACGCTATGAACTCTGACTCCATAGTGGATCTAGCTATGCATGTTTGCTTGGTAGATTTCCAAGATATAGCGCCTCCTGCCAAGGCAAAAACATAGCCACTCGTAGACTTACATTCATCATTATCAGAAATCCAATTAGCATCACAAAAGCCTTCAATTACAGCAGGATATCTAATATAATGAATACCATAATTTATTGTGTATTTAAGATATCTCAAAACTCTAATCAAAGCATCCCAATGTTCATTATTAGGATTACAAGTGTATCTGCTAAGTCTACCCACAGCATATGCAATATCAGGTCTAGTGCAGTTCATAAGATACATTAGACTACCAATAACTCTAGAATATTCTAATGATGATACACCAGGACCCGAATGCTTCCTTAAGTGACAACTAGGGTCATAAGGTGTTTTAGCAGGAATACAATTAAATTGTTCAAATTTTTTAAGAACTTTCTCTACATAATGAGATTGGGTTAAAACAATTCCTTCGGAATTTTTAATGATTTTAATTCCAAGTATAACATCAGCAACACCCAAATCTTTCATATCAAATTGCTTATTAAGGAAACGTTTAGTTTTATTAACTACATCCATATCAGTTCCAAAAATAAGCATATCATCCACATATAAGCAAATAATCACACCAGAATTATCCTTGAATTTGCTATATATACATTTATCCGCTTCATTAATGTTAAAACCATTAGAGATCATTACTTGATCAAATTTTTCATGCCATTGTTTAGGAGCTTGTTTTAGTCCATATAAAGATTTTTTAAGTCTACACACTTTTTTATCTAGGCCTTGGACTACAAACCCCTCGGGTTGATCCATATAAATTTCTTCTTCAAGATCTCCATTCAAAAAAGCTGTTTTAACATCCATTTGATGAATTATCAGATTATGTAATGAAGCAATAGCAATTAATAGCCTAATAGATGTAATTCTAGTAACAGGAGAGTAAGTGTCAAAGAAATCAATTCCTTCCTTTTGCCTATAGCCTTTAGCTACCAATCTTGCCTTAAATTTATTAGTAGAACCATCAGCTTTTAATTTCTTTTTAAAAATCCATTTGCATCCAATAGTTTTACATCCTTTAGGCAAGTCAACTAACTCCCACGTGTTGTTAGAAATAATAGAATCATATTCACTATTAATAGCTTCTTTCCAAAAAATAGAATCGGGTGAGGACATTGCCTCACTAAAAGTGACGGGGTCATTTTCCATTAAGTACGTTAAAAATTCAGGACCAAAAGAAGTAGCTATCCTAGGTCTTTTACTTCTCCTAATTTCAATATCTTCTGAATTTGGAGATTCATTTCTAACACTAGGACCCATTGGAACAGAACTACTAGTTCCCTCAATTCTCATTTTAAAAGGAAATTTGTTCTCATAAAATTCAGCATCTCTTGACTCAAAAATAGTGTTTTTATCCATATATTGATTTTTAGAATCAATTACAAGAAACCTATAAGCATTACTGTTTTTAGCATACCCTATAAAAACACAATCAACAGTCTTTGGGCCAAGTTTAGTTCTCTTAGGTAATGGTATTGAAACCTTAGCAAGACACCCCCACACTTTAAGGTGTTTATAAGAAGGTTTTCTATTTTTCCACATTTCATAAGGAGTTTTATCATTATTCTTAAAAGGTATTTTATTAAGAATATAACAAGCAGTAAGAAGTGCCTCACCCCACATATTATAAGGTAATCCCGAAGTGCTCAACATAGAATTTACCATATCCTTAAGAGTTCTATTTTTTCTTTCAGCTACACCATTAGATTGGGGTGAATAAGGAGGAGTAACTTGATGAATTATTCCATTTTCTTTACAATATTTATCAAGATCACCGGTGTATTCTCCTCCCCTATCGGATCTTAATGTTTTAATGGATTTCTCCAAATGTTTTTCAACTTCTAATTTATAAGAAATAAATTTTGAGAAACACTCATCTTTACTCGTAAGGAGATAAATATAACAATAACGAGAGTAATCATCAATAAAAGTAACAAAGTATTTATTTCCACCACGTGTCACATAACCTTTTAAATCACAAAGATCAGAATGTATTAAACTTAAAACAGTTGAACTTCTTTCGACACTTGGAAAAGGTTTTTTAGCATATTTTGATTCAACACATATTTCACATTTAGAGTTGGTAGAAATATCAGATTTTGGAATGTTTTCCAAAAACATTAATTTTTTAATGGATGCCTTATTTACATGACCAAGTCTAAAATGCCACATATCACAAGAGTCAATCAAATAAGCAGAAGAAGTAGATATTTTATTATTATCATCCACGGTTACATTTAGTTTGAAAAGACCCTCATGAACATAACCCTTCCCCACAAAAGCACCTCCCTTAGTCACAACTACCTTATCACTCTCTAGAACAATTTTAAAACCTTTCTTAACTAAGACAAAACCGGACACCAGATTCTTCCTAACCTCAGGGACATACAAAACATCTTTCAATGTGAGAACATTTCCCGAAGTAAACTTTAAAACTACGGTTCCCTTGCCCTCAACCTTAGACGAAGAGGAGTTTCCCATGTACAGACGTTCATCCCCACTAACGGCAGTGAAGGTAGTGAAGGCACCTCTCGTGCCGCAAATATGTTTGGTGGCGCCAGAATCAAGCCACCAGTCTGTCATGTTACTCACAATGTTTGCCTCTGTCACAACAGCAGAAAAGTTACCCTCCTCGGTTACATTTGCTTGAGGCTTCACATCTTGACTCTTCCTAAACTTGCAATCTTTAGCGTAATGACCTGGTTTTCCGCATACATAGCATTGACCTGCAGGTTTAGATTTAAACTGAGGTTTAGAATATTTATTCTTATCGTTAGGTTTGAATTTATGGTTGGACCTCGAATTCTGGTTTGGTTTATGGTGCCCATGTTTCTGGTTCGAATGGTTAGGCTTGGACTGGTTCTGTTTTTGGTTTCCATTTGTTTTTCCCTCTACCAAATTAGCCTTAGAACCGAATTCAGAATTTTTCTCCCTAAGTTCTGCATTCCTATTATCTTCCTCAATTCTCAAACGAACTATCAAATCTTCTAGTGACATTTCCTTTTTCTTATGTTTCAGACCGTTTTTGTAATCTTTCCAAGACGGTGGCAGTTTTTCAATTATAGCTGAAACCTGAAATCCCTCACATATACTATAACCCTCGGCCAGAATTTCATGAATAATAATTTGTAGTTCTTCCAGTTGCGACACAACAGATTTATTATCTTCCATTTTAAAATCCAAAAATTTTCCAACCACAAATTTTTTAGACCCAGCATCTTCAGTTGCATATTTTTTGTCCAGTAAGTTCCATAATTCTTTAGCAGTAGGACATGACCAGTAAACATCATACAGTTCAAGGCAGAGACAATTCAGAATATAATTCCTACACATATAATCTCTTTGTTTCCAAACAACTAGTTCTTCAGGTACAAAAGGTCTATCAGATGCAATAACGTCAACGACTTTAAGAGTTGTTAGGTAAAATTGCAGTTTCATTTGCCATCTCTTAAAATTCTTTCCATCAAACAATTCAGGTTTTTCAGAGTATTTTGCATTAGGATTTTCCATAGCAGTTGTAGAATAACAACGAATTTCACCTTTAGATTGTTGTAGAATAATAGCAGAATAAACGAAATAACCTAAATTTGAAATAGATAAAATTAGAAGGACTTATCGATCGAGGTTTGTGTTCGACACAAAGTCCTAAAGGTGAAATTGCTCGCTGATATTTGTAGCTGTCAGCCTCGTGAACATACACCTCCCAGGATTCAACGATCAGATTTACACACCAGCTTTGTGATAAATCTTTGAACTCTCAGGATACTCCAGCACTCCCAGAAAATTAACGAAAATAAGAAAGTAGCAAAATTATTTTTGCAGAGAAAGTGATTTGCAGAAAATAGCAAAATTATTTTTGCAGATAACGTGAGAGAGATTTTTTGATACTTTTTTGACTCTGTAGCCTTTTCTTAAATAAGGGAAATGGTAAAAAACGTGGGTAGAGGTTTTAGCCAACTAACCCACTAATATCTCCACTAACAGCTATAGTGGAAGAAATAGTCAAAGACTTAAAACGGTTTAAAAATTAAAACGATTTTGAAAAGATTTAATGCATATTAGAAATCCCCAAGAGCCCAAGGCCCCAAGGCCCAAGGCCCAATCTTTGACCCTAAATAATTAGTGTGCTCCCTAGGACTTGAACCCAAGACCTCATGCACACACCCCCACTAACTTACCACTTGGCCACTCCCACTAACTTATTTACTTTATTCAAAATAAATATATATACTATACCCAACATGAACCACCTGTTATCCACTTACCCGGCAACCCTGTTAAAAGCCCCCCCGCCGACGACCCTAACCGCTGGAGACCTTACCCCTACCTGTTCGGCGATGCCCCTTGAACCCACATGACCCGTCGCGATCTCACCCCAGCTCCCTCTCTCCGGAGCACTGCCAACTGCCACGTCGGCGGATAGACCCACCTCCGACCTGTCGCGATCCCAGATTCGGCTAGAACCCGGACCCCTTCACAACCCGGTGACATCAGCGAGCCACCATCTCAGCTATGCTCGATCCTAACCCCGGATGCACCTGCTCCGGCGTAATCCAACCAACCCGTGTCCAACCACAACCCATCTTCCATAGCCAATATCCATTTCCCATAACCCATATAAGCCACACAATTTTTCCACCTGTTCACATTCCAAATGCCAAACAAACCATAGACCAAACTCATTAAATCCACATATGTTAATACACCCATTAAACCGACTTAACCCCTTTTTCCCATTCTACCCCCAACTACCTCTTTTTATCCCATTACCCAAAACACCCTTGTACCAAATCAGATTTGTTATCTCTCCTCATCCACATGACCTCACACCCCATTTCCATGCACATTAAACCTTTCCAAAAATGCCCCTTAGCCACATGTGTGCCATGCATCTACTATAAAAGAAGACTCAAGACCCCATTCGAAAGGGACTCATCATCAAATAGAGAGAGAATTTTTAGAGAAAAGTAGAGAGTTAGGTTAGAATAAATTAGGTAGAAATATTTGTAAATAGTTTTATTTTCATTTTTTTAGATATTTGTGAGTGATAAATGTGTGAAATTCAATTGAGTTTATTATTGTTGGATGCTCATATTGGATGGATTGTGCTTAATTTCAAAGGAATACAAGTTCAATTTCACTTCAAGAGATTGGGGTTTGATTGTTCTCTTCTCTTCTCATTTATTTTATGCCTTTGATTATTAATTTGTCATATTTCATATCATGTTAGGCTAAAACCCCTTTCAAAGGATGGGGTAAAACCCTTATTTGATGTTATTTAAGTTTAATTAGTTTGATTACTTGAAATTTCCCTTTGAATGTTATTTTTGATCCCTCACCCTTAAATTTACACCTTGAGAGAGGGTAAATGATTTTCGAGAGAAAATCGAAATTCTAGTTATAATACCCATTTTAGATTCGAACTAGAGATAAGGGGTTTCTTAAGTGGGGTATTATAACTTGAATTTCAACTCTAAATTTATTTTCTAAGATTGACATAAATTTTAATTGATCGATCCTAGCGAGTGATTAGAAGGAGTGTAGATATACTTTTCTAGAGTTGTGGGGTGTTAAACTCAATTGTCTAAAAGATTACTATTATAATTACAATTGCAACGAGAGTTGGTTTGTAATTTTGATATTAATTTGGGAGAATTCAAACAATTAAATTAATTAATTAGAATAACTAAAATTTGTGGTGTAATCTCACTCCTTGATTGTTCTCACAATTAGTTACCTCACTTTATCTCTTATTTTAGTGTTCGACTTTATTTTTCATTTTAGTCACTTTCGTGTTAGTTATTTTCATATCACATTTTAGTTTAGTTTAGTTTAAATCCTCACCTCACCCTATTATTTTAATATTGAAAAAGCTAAAAAATTAGAAAAAGTGAAAGAGCACAAAAAGAAAATAAAAAGTGAATTACAATTGAATTTGTTCCATTTGCTTTACATCCTTGAAAGTGGATTGATACCCTTACTTACCTCTACACTTGAAGTTGTTATATTTTGTAGGTAATTGAGGTTTTGATTAGAAGGACTTTTCAAGCAACGACAAAAAAAGAAAGAAAACATACATGCAAAAGTCGTTTCTATCAAATACCTGAAAAAATTAAAATTAAAATAATTAATTCATATTTAAGGTCGTAAAGAATTAGGAAATTATAATTTTACCCATATTTGCATTTTAGTCCCCAACATTTCATATTTCAATCGTTTGAACTCAGAATTCAACCAAATTTAAGAAAGAACTTAATTTTATCGAGATAAATATTTTAAATTATTTTTAAACCTATAAAGTTTATGAAATTATGGTTTTACTCCTGGAGTTGCTAAAATTGTACTTTTAACTTAAATTATTTTCAAGCTTGCTTTTTCTATTCTACATTACTAAAATAACAATAAAAACTCACCAACTATAATACAATGAGACTAAAAGGTCTAGATTTGGGACTAAAACATAAAAAAATAATTCACTCATCTAATACCCCCAAACTTAAATTTTGCTAGTCCTCGAACAAAAGTATGAAAATTAAAATCTAACTCACTTTCTTAGAAATCACGATTGCACTTAGCATGTGCAACAAGACATTAAACATTTAGGTTGTCCTAATGAACAAGTTTTATCTCGTGAGGTATATAGTGAATATACTCACAAAATTTAAAAAACTTAACCGAATACAAAAGATGCAAAAGAAATATAATTATGTCAGAATATAAACTTCACAAATATTGAGAAACATCCCTTCTCAATATCAACTTTTTTTTGTGTGTGTGCATAGCTGATGTAACCATTAGTTTCAAAAGATTTGATCATTACGTTTCTTTTATCAAAGTTCTTATTGATTAAAATCTCATAAAATGCCCTCACAATCGAACACTCAAAGATAGTTGTTTTTCTCTCAGTATATGTGCATTAAAAGAGTAAAATTTACTATGCAAAATTAATATATACATATGAACTTTTGTTTAATGGGTGATTGTGATCCCATGAACGGAAAGTCAATTACTTTTTTAAACCTTTGAATCACACCATATATCTTATTCATCTTCTTTCTACCCCAGAATTAACTTCACTTGAGATCAATTGGGACTTTTTTTGGTTGTGTTATAGGCTCGAGTTTTGTCTAAAAAGAATGGATTTTTTGGAGTTTAAAATCTTCTAAGAATATAAAAGTTTTCCGATAATTTGACATTTAGGCACTATTTTCTAACCTTCATTTTTATTTCTTTTTTCTTCCTTTTTCAAAATCACATACGTTCTTTTCAATTTATCCTTCTTTCTTTCTTTTTTATCTTTTCTTTCTTTTGTTTTCAAGCATTATTCTTGTAAACTTATTTATTTCACCCTATCCTACCTTGGTTTCACCCTAGTATTCTTAGAAATATGGGTCTAAAATCTTTTTCATTGGCTTAGAAATACCCTTTGGAGTTAGGTAGGACTTTGGATTTTTAATAAAAGGCTAACTTTTGTTTTTTACACAAATGGGCTTGTAACGGAATAATGTAAAAAAGTCGAATTGGGATTATTTTCGGGATTTCAAATCGATGGCCTAACATTATTTCTCACATTTAGTTTGGGTCTCGAGTCGACTTACTCGAACTTTCAATGCTTAATATTCACACTTTTACTTTTGTTTTCAGTAATCAAATAAAATAAAGATTTCTTAGATTATTAACGAATTTATCACTGAAGGAAAGTTTTGAGTAATTTTAACTCAAATAAAGACAAGTCTCTTGAAAATGATGAATGGTACAAAAATCTCACTTGGTTAAAATCTTGACAATTATTTCTTAGTTTATTAACTTTTACGTCAATATCCATTTTCGATCGTCTTATAAGGCTAAAATATAAAATTTTCATAAGTTCAGTAATTTGTGAATTAATTATATATTAAGGAGAAGTTTTAAAATTTAATTATATATAAAATATTTTTGGATTTTTGAAAAAAATCTAAATTTTTTCTAACCTCTTTTTTCTTTAAAAAATATCATCCTTGATGTAACGTCCCAGCTAGGATTCATGGGTTACCCGTGGTCAACCCGATCCAACCCGAGCATTTGGTGTGAAGTGCAATGAAACAAACTACATATTGTCACTAGTCTAGTTTTATTTGATTAACATTTCACTTATTTAGTATGTTATTTCCATTTAAATCAAGCTACGTGAGGGAATCGTGGGAAGCGTTTCCAGAATCCAAGCATACATAGCTACTAATGTAAAATAAAAAGAATACTTACCTATATAATGCTCTGGAAATACGGAACCGCACCCAACCTGTCATAACAAAGATGAGGGAATGAGTCGAATGTCCACTGAAAAAAATATAATGATGCTATATAGAATCGAATGGCAGAAAGGAGACTCTAACATGTTGTATTTGCGTGCACATGCAACTAAATTTCACACACACATGCGCGCATATATATATATATATATATATAAGGTAGCTAGATTTGGCACCCCCATGCACGAAAAATACCAAAACCACCAAAAATCGAGTTTTCTGGCGTATCGTACGGATCCACGAACTACGCAGACTTTGATTCTGCAACAAAGATGGATACGTAGACGTAACAACATTGCTCAAGTCCAAAGCACGATCGACGTGGTGCTTCCGCAAATTTGCATTCACATCTTTATATATATATATATATATATATATATATATATATATATATATATATATATATATATATATATATATATATATATATATATATACTTACTTTAATGCATGGAACCGTTTTTATTCCAAAAACATTAGTTATCCCGATTAATTCACCTTAATCTTATAAAAGAACATCCTTTTACTTGACTTGATATTTATTTCTTGATTTAACACACCCGGTTACATACCTTAAACAATACCCTTATGTTTAAGGAAAAATATTTCTGTCATCGAAATTACCTCCTTGTTCATGCCAAATCACATTAATATTTTCATTGAAAATCACCTTTTAACACACGCAAGCACCGTGTTAGAAAATACTTATTTTTCTTATAAATCCTTTCGTAAACACACCCATGTGTTAATTATGGGTTAAACCTCTTTAGGTTGCTTAACTACTCATTTAGTCACTTCACTTTACCATTCCTTACTTTATAGACATTAATAAAAGTTCTCATTTACTTGTCCACTTTATCCATTACCAAAATATTTATTAATTTATTCACTTTAGGTTGTATTTTCTCATATTCATCCCACTCCCCATTTCTTAACATGTTTCACCTTTCATTATCTCTTTGTGGAATCTTCCAATATTCGCATACTTTAACGAGCTTCACACCACTGGCTATGCCACCATATGCTCTGCCAGTGATTTTGGGTCTTTCACCCCAGGGCACCGAACCCTCCTTAATTATTCCCGTGTCATCCGATTCCATATTAATATGTTTTAATATTTAATAAATGTTCATATTATTCCACTTTTCCTTTACCAGCCAAAGCCAAAATTCGGGATTTCACCCCAACTTGTGTTTTCTTGTCCTTTAGACCCTTACATTGTTCTTATCTCAAAAATCAAGTTCATTTAGGAGCAATTTGTGTAACATCTCTTTCAACATTTTTATTTCATAAAAATATTCCACTTTATCTAAAATTATCCTTTTATCCATTTGTTTCCAAACTTGTGCTTTTCTTCATTTCACAAGTGTTATTTCCCAAAATATCATTAAGTTACTCATACTAACTTCTCAAATGACTTTAATTCATTAATACATGTTTAACACGTTAGAGTAACATACTTCTTAAGTTGGAAACCTCCTTATTTCAACACTTACTTTCTCTAAAAAATTATTAAACATTTAAAGATTACTTTATAAGAAAATACCATTTTCCATTGTTAACACATGTAGTCTTGAAACCTTACACTTATCACACTTCTAACACTTATCACACACTTTAAGGGATGAAATTTCTATTTTCGTTATTTTATGTTTAAGCCCAATAAAACCTTCATCAAACTTGTTTATATATTCATCATCAAAATACTACAAGTCTATATGCATGAGAAGATGGATTTTAAGTAAAAAATCCTATTGAATGGGTCTAACATGTGGTTCATTCTAAAAATTTCACATTAGTAACAAAAACATGCTTTCCAAGCTAAAAGATATCTGTATTTCTCCAAAACTTAAGTAAATGTATATTTATACAAAAATCCCAATTTTTGTGAGAAAACTTTGAAAATATTTGTTCATAAAACATTCCCAACATTTTTATTCCATAAAAATGTTTACCCACCAAGCTTCTTTGAAACATATCATTTTGCTCAAAATTATTAAAACCGTTTGTAAATACCACTGTTCTAAAAAACCCGCCTAGGCTTAAGGCTTGGGAGAAACGCCTCGCCTTACGCTTTTCACGCCTTATTCTTGGTAAAAAACTTACGGTGCACTTTTTCTAACAACAACACTGCCTTAAACGATGTCGCCTTTTAAAGAATTTGTTTACAAACCGGACCATTATCTTATCCAAAATAATCAGATCGTATTTTAATTTGCATATATTCAGACATATTTTTATGATATGTGCAATTTTTGTATTTTAATAACCTTGTTATGGTTAAAAAATATTAAAATATATTAAGAAGGCCTAAACGCCTTTTCACGCCTAGGCCCGCCTAGGCTTCTAAGGCTTAAGGCTTGGTCTCCACGCCTCAATCACGCCCCGCGTTTTTTAGAACCTTGGTAAATCCATTTTCACAAATCATAAGAAATATCATTCTTAAATCATACAATCATCCTACTCTTAAACTCTATATGGAAGATCAATTACTAAGGACAAAGAGTCTTAAACTTAAAGAGTAGAGTTTTTTCCACCTCAATGGAGCTAAAAAATGATAGGATGAAGATAGAAGAAGTTGCCCCCCTCCCCTAATATGGCCTCAAAGAGGTTGTCTAGCTCCACAAAGCTTGCTTCCATAAAATCTCCATGCAAAATCCCCTTCAAACTACATTAATTTTCTATTCTCCTTCCTCAAAAACCAACAATAACATCCCTAAATTTTGTACTTTTGCTCAATCATGGCAGAAATGGGTGCATACTAGTGTTTGGAGGTGGTGTCAAAATTTGGCAATGTGGGAAAAATGGTTAGGGAAGAATACGAGTCTTCACACTTAGAGAGAGAGAGAGAGAGGGAAAATGTGCTGAAAATGGTGGGGGAATCCACCCTCATTCTCTCATTTTCTAACCCACAAACAACCCCAACAAAACCCTTTTAAGATCAACCCCAACACTTAAATCCCAATTTTGGTCATCTAGGTTCATCAGGAGTTGACACGTCATCGATCCAAGGGCCCAAAATGCGATAAAACACAAGGGCATTCCCATTTATAAGATATCTGAACAGGTCGTTCGAAAGAGAATGGGACCTCGTTCGAACGAGATTAGGATCTCGTTCAATCAGCCTTCGAACGATCTTCTAACGAGGTTGGAGACGTATTACAGGGACATCTCGTTAGATCTGCATTAGAACCCAACTTCAAATGACTTGTGTTTTTCGTATAAACCAACATCATATTCATTCAAACATGACGAGGACCTCGTTCGAATTACCCTCGTAATCATTTGAACCATATAATTTTCTAAAAATTCCAATTTCTCCTAATAACTTCCAACAATTATCACCAAGGCCAAATGAATACTTTAATATAAATAAAAATACCATATATTAATGATCCAAATCCCAAGGGTTTCATATGATTACAATTTACACGGGAAAATAATAAAATATTGGGCATGGGTATCACATTCTTCCCCCCTTGGGGAATTTTGTCCTCGAAATTATTGATCCGCCAATTCCTTAAGTCCATGGGGTTTACCAACTCTTATTCCAAGTCATGGAAATCCTCTAAGACTAAATCATCGAAGTCCTCAATAGCTAGGATGACATCATACACTCTTTCACAGGGGTTGTCACCAAAAGTTCAACATGCAACATGCTCTAATGATCACTGTCATGCTAACCATCAATGTCACACAACCGTCCTTAAATATTCACTCACTTTATGATCATGCTCAATCAAGTCCTAACACTACTGTGCTAATACCCAAATCATACTAGCACCACTACCAGGTAACACCCTATAGGGATCAACACTCACCGAAGTGTAAGCCGTAACATAACCAACATCATATTCATCATCAAGAACCATTTTGAATTTTAGGACCACACATTTTGCGTCTCCATGAATTCTCGGGTCATCCTAACTACACAATTTCCCTTAAGCTTGATACTAACCTCTCATCGTTAATTACTCATTCTAAGGAGCAACACACTGACCAAATAGTTATCGTGCACCCGACTGACACCTTCTGAAGGTCCTCCTATGAACCTTGTACACTCTAGACATCTAACTTTATAACACTCTCTAGAGTATTTTACCAATCCACTTATTGTGGCAAAGTAACACTGCGTGCTAAGCTTCCTCGAGTCCTAAGACTATACGATGTCCTCAAGTCATCATCCTATTTTTTATAACCAGAGCCATTGACTGCCATGTCGGTCAATCCTAAGGTCACTAATTCTAAGGCAAATAGATACTATGAGAAAATTGTGTGGCCTAAAGTGCAGCCACCCATACATACAACTTTGCACAATCATAAGGACACCTTAGATAGGGGAGCACCCAGTTATCGAGTTGCATTAATCATGCCAGGTCCAACCGTACTCTAATAGGCCAAACCGTGCCGTACCATATCATGGTACAAATTCAGGTCACCACAACCTTGGGAACGCATTCCTCGATCACCGAAATTGAAAGGTACCCAAGGAATCAGAAATAACAAGTAACTATTTTAAAAAAATCCCATTCTCATGTAAAGGACTATGGCTTTCGAAGGATGAAACTACATCACACTCTATAAAGTATACACTCCTCCCGAACATTCTCACTAGATCCTAACCTAGCCGCACACCTGGATAGAGTCACCAGCTGTGACAGATTGGATCACAAACCTTTCATCTCGATAAGACGAGAGCAACATATGAACCTATTATCCTTTGGGAAGTCAAATACTGAACTGCCCTCCTTAAGAGTAAGGGTTCTTCCTTACATCCTTGGCGAACGTGATTCACTCCGGCCGATGAATGCCAATGCTTTTGTCCATGCTGGCTTTATCCATGTCTCTAACGACATCGTGACCAACCTAATACACCTAGGTCATTATCGACATTATCATACCATAATTGTATCCTAAATGTCTCCTGGGGAAGTACCACGCTATGTGAAACATTCAACTTACAATACCCTTACCTATACGAGGTTTTCACTGAGCTCATCTTCAGGTTCTACCGAAACTGAATTTATGTGATGGCTACACCGGCCGCCATTATCATTCTAAGGGTAGTAAGTATGATGCATGGCTACATTTCCTAATTCGTACTAGTTTGGAAAGACGTGCCAATAACTAGTCCCTTTGTTGCTAAGGATATTTTAACTTATGCCATTGACAAATGCCGTTACCATAACCATTCTTCGATATCGCCCTTGGGGTGCCATTTCAAGTCTCTAAAATGATATTATTAATCTAAACCCCAAATTAATTTACTATCACTCCTAGAAATCAAGTATTACATTGCCTACACTAGTCATTCCATGACACCCGAGCATCACACCCAATCACGACACAAGCTTCTAATTTCTCCTAGAAGGTTATATCACTCGTTTGTGCATATTTGAATGACTGTGCCCGACACGCACACTATTCGACTCCTTTAAACTTTGACCAATAACTCGAGATAATCACATGAATCTCAATACCAACATCATTAAAACACTTATACTCTATAACACCAAACTTAACTGACTCCATATGGCCACCAATTATACCACAACATAATTGTCATCAAAGACCCGACGAGATCTCATCACCTATGATAATCTCATAGTAGGTATGCACCATAAATTTCTCAATATCTATATCATGACTATTAAGCGCTCACAAGGACATTAGTCTATAGGTCCTCATGGCATCATAACAATGCGCCTATTTCTCTTATGTTCAAAACACTGACATAGGTCTAACTTACGACTCACTTCTCATTATCCATTAAGGGTTCGATGGCCTTCTCCCAAACGGATGGTTCCTTAGACCACGCATCAAATCTCGGGCTGATACTACTAAGGATTTTGGTAAGATACAAGATGTCGTATACAACTTATAAGCCTCTAGGTACACATCACTTACATCGGATCCTATACATCAAAACTACATCATATTTCTAAATCTCTGTCATGGAAGACTATCTAGAGTTCACTTCTAAGTCACCCTAACCATCATTGTTGCATACATAACATACTTACCATGGTTTGCCCGTAACTCTCATCGTACCTTGTGAGGTACAACTTTCAATCAATAGCCATCGAGGCACTCACTTACAATAATAGTATCTTATCATCTCAGACCGAGCACACATCCCTAAGTGTTGACCAATACGGTTCTTCATGTCTATCGAGTCATCAACTATCTATGAAATGACACTACCCCAAGGATCGAGTTCACCTAGTCACATCATAATTACTAACAACCCAAAAGTACCTAACCAAGGAGCTTAACGCATTTTTATCATAATCAATACCGCTCAGTCAAGACACTCCAGTCATCTAGCTTCCATGGTTGACTTTTGCATGATCCATGTCCATAACTCAATGGATGTCATTTCACCCTATTAACATCTTGGTAGACCTCTCACATCATCAAGGTTTGACGCACAAGCACCTCACACTAAAAATCTTGGTGTCGCCACTATTGGCTCACACAAACACTCTCAAATCACTAACATGTCTAATTAGAAGCGCGAAAGTGACTAATGAAAACTAACTTGGTTTTATGCCACTTGGAAATTAATTGTCCGTCATGATAATATCCTTGACTCTACTATCGAGAACACGAACTGAAATTATCACCAATCTAGCGTGACCAACCCAAAATCAATACCGACATCGAAAGATCCACTATTGACCTCACCACATCACTCCCGAAAGGAACTTTGAACCTAGAGCTCTGACACCATTTATAACGCTTCGGCCTGAATTCATGGGTTACCCGTGGTCAACTCGATCCGACCCGAGCGTTAAGTGTGAAGTGCAATGAAACAACCTACATAATATTGCTAGTCTAGTTTTATTTAATTAGTATTGCACTTATTTAGCATGCAATTTTCATTTAAATCAAACTACGTGAGGGACCCGTGGGAAGAGTCCCCAGAATCCAAGCATACAAAGCTACTAACGTAAAATAAAAAGAATACTCACCTTTATAATGCTCTCAAAATACGAAACCGCACCCAACTTACAGTAACAAAGATAAGGGAATAACTGAATGCCCAGTGGGAAAATACAATGATGAAATATATAATCGAAGGACAAAAATGTGGCTCTAACACATTATATCTACTTGCACATGCAACTACCTTATATATATAATATACACACATACATATACTTTAATGCATGAAACCGTTTTTTTCCAAAAACGTAACTTATCCCAATTAATTCTTAATTTAACACACCCGGTTAAATACCTTAAATAATACCCCTTTGTTTAAGGAAAAACATTTATCTCATCAAAATTACCTCCTTGTCCATACAAAATCACATCAGTATTTTCATTAAAAATACCTTACAAAGCATGCAAGCACCGTGTTAGAAAATACTTATTTTTCTTAGAAAATCCTTTCGTAAACACACCCATGTGTTAATTATGGGTTAAATCTCTTTAGGTTGCTTAATTACCCATTTAGTTACTTCACTTTACTATTACTTACTTTACAATAAACCCCCAACACTTAAATCCCAATTTTAGTCATCTGGGTTCACCAGGATTCGACACGTCATCGATGCAACGAACCAAAACGTGACAGCACACAAGGGCATTCTGATTTAAAAGATTTCTGAACAGGTAGTTCGAACGAGAATGGGACCTCATTTGAATGAGATTAGGACCTCGTTAGATCAACCTTCAAACGACCTTCTAACAAGGTTGGAAACCTAATAAAGGGACATCTCATTAGATCTTCGTTGGAACCCAACTTTGATCAACTTGCATTTTTCATTTAAACCAATATTATATTCGTTCGAATGAGACGGGGACCTCATTCTAATAACCATTGTAATCGTTCAATCCACAAAATGTCCTAAAAATGACAATTTCTCCCAATAACGTCCAACAATTGTCACCAAGGCCAAATGAATAATTGAATATAAGTAAAAACCCCATATATTAACAATACAAATCCTAAGGATTTCATATGAATACAATTTACACAAAAAATAATAAAATATTAGGCGCGGCTATTACCCTTGTCCCTAATCCTAAATTTTACATTGTCCTAGATTTATGCTCAAATAAAAATATTGACAGTACAAATAATAAATTAAAGAAGTAAAATGATGATATCACCTGTGAACCTCCACTTGGACTACCAAATTCTACCCGATATCACATGAATTTCATCGTAAATCAAGAGTTTAAACAATTGGGAGTCAACCCAATAGACAAGATACGCACAGGAAGGCAAATAATAAATGCAATGAGTATAATAATGGTGATGCGCAGTTACGATATGAAAAGGATGGTCGCACACAAAGATAATGCCATAGTGAAATTTCGAATAATATTTTAAGCCTATGTCTTCCTCAAAATCGAGAATGGATATATCGGGCTCTAACTCGAGGGAAATTGTTATGACGTTCTCGATCTCATCGAAACACTCACATGACTAGGATGGTGTTGTAACACCCTGTATATTTAAATAATTTATTTTAGTATTTTTAAATTACAAGCATGCTCGAAATTTAATGAGGAAAATATTGCATGTTCAAGAAATATTAATTAGTGAGAATAGAATTAATATATATATATATATTTACCAAGCGTGCTTAAGTAAATAAAATTCGATCAATTGTTATTATGTCGTAGTGGATAAAAATGACAAGGATTGATGGTATCTCAATCGGGACATTAGGCTATTTTTTGGCTTGATATAGGATATTGATGTTGGGTACCTCGGATGATGATTTTGAGTGCCTGGTTGATCCAAAATGGGTCGAAATAGTCAGAATTAAGTAACCGGGGGTTGAGGTTGGACACCGAGGGTTTTTAAGACTAATCAGGGCCCGTTCGGGGGCGTACAAGCCATTTTACACCATGGGGTTAACCTAATTTCAGGGTTAGATATTTAAATAAGAGATTAAGAGTTAGGAGGTAGACACTTTACATACTAAAACACCTGATTGGTGAGAAAAGAGGAAGAAAAATACAAGGGATTCAAGAGGGAGGCTCAATTAGAGGCAAATTTTGGGAGTTCCTGGCTATAGTCAATCCTATAAAAAGGAAATCAGAATTTATTCTACATCTAAGGCAAGTGTTTAAGCTTGATTATTAATTTTGTGTAGTTTTATATTCATATAAAAATTGGTAGAGAAGAACTAATTTTGGTATGGGATTTCACATGTAAATACGAGTTTTGGGAGAAGAACCTATATAATTTTATTAATGAAAGTTATCCCTAAATGACATCTGATGCATATTCATTATTAATCTAATGTAAGTATAAAGAAATTAGATTTGAGTCAGTTAAAGAATGATCTTGAAAAGGTAAAATCTAGAATGTGTGATATAAGTCATGAAATTAAAGAATTGTTGAATTCGGGAACAATTGTTATGTTAATTATGGATCTAAGGATGGATATAGATTATGGTTTATGTTTGGAGCTATAGGAGGACGAAGTAAATCGATTAGGTGGTCTTACATATTGATTTAGGTGATAGGTTTAGATGGAATCCCGTCATATTAATTAAGAACTGGGCTTCTGCCTAGAATCGAAACGATTCGGCTATAAAGGGCGAAACGATTCAGACCTGCTGTGAGGCACAATAAGTATTTTTATTGGAGGAAAAGACCGTTTGAAAAATTATAAATTTTAAAGGGTCCATAATTTTGTTATAGGACTTCTGGGAAATTTGGAAATCATTATACGACCTCGAGTAGGTGAGATTAGACTCAAAATATGAAATGTGGGGGTTTAGGAGGATAACACTCGGAATACAATCTATGGATGGGGAGAGGATGTGTTATTTTAAAATTTATTTTTAGGCTTGATGGGAAGGTCTG
The DNA here is from genome assembly GCA_949130495.1 of Sambucus nigra. Lineage (NCBI taxonomy): Eukaryota > Viridiplantae > Streptophyta > Magnoliopsida > Dipsacales > Adoxaceae > Sambucus > Sambucus nigra. The sequence goes on along the minus strand of OX422209.1, from coordinate 300,839,815 downwards.
GGTATTATAGAAATATTATGTTGAGATGTTAAATTAATTAGTTGATAATTAAATATTTAAGAGTCAAGAGTAGACTTAGTACAACTAGGCTAGTGCTTCAGGCGATAGGCACGGATCAATCAGATTGGGTGAATATATATATATATATATATATATATATATATATATATATATATATATATATATATATATATATATATATATATAACACTTTTGGATAATAATAATAATATTTGGGTGCATGATATTTGGGTGAAACATACCCATCCTAGTAGATATCATATCGGTGGAGGTTGAGCACCATGGGAGGTTACTTTGGTGAATCCTAGCAGAGGTAATACCGTTTCCCTGGGTCATAGGTCTATGAACGATCACGCTATGTAGGTTTGGAGTCCCATCGAATAACGTGGTATAGTTATAACCCATGGATTTAAGGCCATGACTGCCTCTAGTTTTCGTTTTCATTTTGGGTTCCGTGGTGAGATTCAGAACCAATTACCCAGGTTGTGGTAGACAGTCTTGGAACTTGATAGCATGTTAGTGATTTCGCATGCAACGAGGATATACTCGGAGGGATAGCGGTTATATGTATAATGAGGGATATATGTGTATATATTTGGTGTCTACAAACCTATGTATATAAAGGTAGAGTTATATATGAATATTATACATGTGAATGTTTATTAGTAATTGGATTAAAGTTATGAAAATAAGTTGTGATGATATAATTGAGAATTAATTAAAGAGAAAGTTAAGCTAATTTAAAAATCATAAAGAAATAATATAGTCGAGACAGGGTAGTGTGTCATACGGAGATTAGTGATGAGTCTAGTTAGGCGGGTAGCATAACTAGGAGGGGTAATAAACATGCGTTAGGTACACACATTATATGAAGGGTGATGTTTGTCTCAAGTGAGTGCGCTACGAGTTTAATTATGGAAAATTTCTTTATATTTTTCTTTCTGAAATTTATTCACTTGATAAATATTTTCAAAGGTTTTGGGCTCTGACTCGTATTAAATATTTTCAAAAACTTTTAGGTGTCCCACCACAGGGATGTCAATGATGATTCTTATTTCTAGGTTTACGTAGCTGCAATTGATGTGGACGCTTGCAGGATTCAAAATAGCCGCTTCTATCTTTGCTATCTTAGATTAGGTTCTATTTCAGACATTGTTGGGCATGTCACCCCTTCTGTGAGATTTATTTACTTTCAGTTTATTTAGTTCAGTTTGGATGATTTCATTAGATTCTTATTAACTAATGGTTTATTCGGTACTTGGTTTTATTTATTCTCGTATTTAGACTTCTTCATTGGTGTGATTATTTATATTGTGTTTTGTGAATGGAATTATGGAGAATGGTTTATTTTTGTTATTGTAATTAAAGATTAAAATTTGACACAACTTGTAAAACTAATAGGTGGTTAGTAATTAATTGAATGTTGACAGTGATGCTAAGAAGGAGCCATATGAGACTCTCGTTTTATTTCGGTAGAGGGATGACCACTCGTTATTTCAATAGCCCGAGTGTCAAACATAGTATTAGAGCATCAAGTTCTAGTGTCCTTAGAATCTGTGTGACTTACTATGATTTTAGCGTAGCGTCCTTTGATATAGAGCCCTATTTTAGGATTTTCGTACTCATTTACACATTTACATTCTTCTGCAGTTATTTTATATTTGACGGTGAACTAATATGAATTTTAATCCGGTTTCAAATGCCACCTAAGAGAGGGAGATAAGCTAGGGCCTCCAGGAGGTCCATTAAGAAAGAGGCACATATGGAGCCAAATGATGGGAGTCGATTACCATGATTAAGGAGAGGGATGTTATGACCATATCGAACTTTTGGGTGTGATTTGATCGCAAGTATTTTTCGCTGGTGATCCAGACAAGGGATGCGGTGAAAATTTCTTGATGTTATTCAGGGAGATAGGTTGGTGGTGGAATACGAGGAAGAGTTTACCCGTCTGACAAAATTTGTACCCAACGAGGTGAACACCGATGAGAAGAAAATGCTGAAGTTTATGGACGGGCTGACTTAGAGAATCCGATAACATTTGTTAGGTAGCCTAACGTTGACCACCTACACTGAGGTCATCAATGCCGCATTACTTCACTTCTAGGACCATCGCTTCCATCCGAAGGGAAGCAAAAAAAGTGGGGGATACTAGCTAGACAGGTAGAGTCGGTGGGAATGGTGCTAGTGGGGCACCGCAACAACACATGAGTAGACAGCATGAGCGAGATTCCCGATGGGGGATCCAGCTAAGAGGTTTTGATCGGTAAGCGTTCGACCTAATGGTATTGGGTTCAAACAGGGCCAACATGGCCCTCATCATCAGTCGCAGCAACAACAACATGTTCCCTAGGGCCGCCAAGGCTATGTAAATAATAGGGGCGACCAGTAGCGCTAGGTCCAGGCCAACGCCATAGGTAGGGAGAGTTTATTGGTCATTGTTTCACTTGTCAAGAGATGGTCCATCGGAAGAGAGACTGCACGCATCTAGGCAGAGGACCATAACAGGGTACCCAACAGGACATCCATCACAATTACCACCTGCATCACCAGTTCTACAGCCCCACTACATTAGGGGCAACTGTAGTATGAGTGAGTCTACATCGTTTAGGATGTCTTCATAACACAAGCGCAGTAGGGACCACTAACAGTTGAGGGTATATTTCCTATTCATGAGAATATGGGCACTGTGTTGTTTGATACGAGTACCTCACACTCGTTTATAGCTACAAATTTGCATATACAGTCGGTTTACTAGGGATAACTGATAGCATTATTATGTGTGAGATTCACCGTTAGGAAACTGAGCCATTATACACTCGATTTGTAGGGGACTGGATATAAATGTTGGGAGATTATATTTAGCGATAAACTTGATTGTTTTGGACATGGTGGGGTACGGTGTCATTTTGGATATGAATTGGTTGGCAGGGTATAGGGCTATGGTAGACTGCTTTGAGAGGACCATTGTATTTTTCATCCTGGGACATTCAATTCCATTTCTGAGGGAGTTCGCAGATATTTTCCATGAGATACCTAATTTTCCATCCAACGGGAGATTGAGTTTGTAATCGATTTAGCGCCTGGGATGAGGACAATTTCATGAGCTCCGTATCGCATGGCCTCGCTGGAGATGCAATAATTGAGAGATCAAATTAAAAATCTCTTGGGGAAGGATTTTATCAGGAGGAAGACATCATTGTGGGGTGCGCCCACATTTTTTGTAAAGTAGAAGGATGGGTCTCTTTGACTATGCATTGATTATAAGGAGATGACTAAGGTCATGATTTAGAATAAGTATCCGTTGCCTCGAATCAAGGATTACTTTTTCGAATAGTTGAGAAGATTAACATACTTCTCTAAGATAAACCATAGATTAGTTAATCACCACTTGCACATTAGGGAGGAGGACGTTTTTAAGACCACATTCCTGATGGGTTACGGGTCGTATGAGTTCAGGGTTATGCCGTTTGGGCTAACCAATGATTCAGCTGTTTTCGTGGATCTCATGAATAAGGTGTTCAAAGACTTTTTAAACCAGTTCGTGATAGTGTTTATAGACGACATTTTGCCATGTTCTCGGACTAAGAGCGAGCACGCAGAGCATCTGTGTATGGTCCTACAGATGTTACAGGATCATCAGCCATACGCCGAGTTCGAGAAGTACAAAATTCGATTATGGGAGGTACAGATTTTGGGTCATAGTGTGTCTGATATAGGAATATCTATGGATCTGAGTAAGGTATCTATGGTGAGGTAATGGGGACAATCCACGATACCAATGGAGTTTCACAACTTCTTGGGGTTGGTCGGGTATTACCACCGCTTTATAAAGGGCTTTTTAAAGATTACGGGTCCGCTGACAATCTGACACGAAAAGGGGTGCCATTGGTTTTGGATGACTATTATCAGTTAGCTTTTGATAAGATAAAGGACAAACTAACTTCAGTACCAGTTCTTGCACTGCCTAGAGTAGGAGTGGAATATTTTGTATTTACTGATGCATCCTTATAGGGACTTGGGGATTTAATACAGTAGGAGGACTGGGCTATATCTTATGCTTCTCGCAATCTTAATCCCCATGAGAGGAGTTACCCTGCACATGACCTGGAGTTTACCGAGGTCGTGTTTGCCTCCAGGATGTGGAGACACTAAATTTTGGGTGAGAGGTTTAATTTATTTACGGACCATAAGTTTCTATAGTATTTGTTCACACATAAGGATCTTAATATGCGACAGTGGATATGGTTAGAGTTTATAAAGGACTACCAGTTTGATATTCAGTATCATCCTAAAAAGACTAATGTGATGGCAGACGTGTTGAGCCAACGACCTCCAAGAGAGATAGATAAGATGTGGAAGGCGAAGTGGGAAGAGCTTTGACATGATGATAAGGTCGCCAGAGCATGTATGACGGTATTGGCTATCGTTTGTGAGATCATTATGTGGGTGGTGAAAGCATTGGCAAGGGATCCGTTCTATTAGGAGAGGGTGCGCCAGTTATTGGCATATGGGGAAGAGTCCTACTCGATCAGTTCTAAGGGAGGCTAATGCTTTAGTGGGAGGCCCATTGTTCTGGAGGATAAGGACTTGAGATGCACGGTGATGATTGAGTCTCACGGGTCGAGGTCTGTAGTACATCCCGGTGGGAATATGATGTATTAGGATATGCATAGACAGTACAGGTGGCTGGGGATAAAGAGGGATATAACAGAGCTTGTCTCAAACTCTACTACTTACCAGTTAGTAAAGATAGACCGCTACAGACCGACAAAGATGTTATAGCGGTTATAGGTTTCAATTTGGAAGTGGGAGAGCATCGCCATGGACTTCATCACGTCATAGAGAGGTCACGATTCCATCAGGGTTATTATGGATCATCTGACCAAGGAGGCCCACTTTTTGTCAGTTCAGGCGAATTTTGCAATGGGATAGTATGCCTAACTATTTGTTTCCAAGATAGTGAGGCTGCATGGGGTGCCGATTAATATAGTATCCGACGGGGATATGATTTGTATGTCCCACTTTTGGCAGAGCTTTCAGGAGGTGACGGACACTGATTTACGGTTGAGTTCAACTTACCATCCATAGACTGACGGCCTGACTAAGCGGGTTAATCAGATGTTAGAGTACATGCGCAGGATGTGTATTCTCGATTTTGGGGGAGGTTAAGAGAAGTATCTTCCACTGGCGAAGTTCTTTTGCAATAACTCTTACCAGTTCACCATCGACAAGGCATCGTTTGAGGAACTTTATGGACGACCTTATCGTTCTCCCACTTATTGGTTAGAGGTGGGAAATTAAAGCTATTGGGACCGGAGATGATTCAGGATACTACTGCCAAGATTGAGCTGATTTGAGGACGCATACGGATAGCTCTGGATAGGCAGAAGAGTTATGTTAATGCCGACAGGAAACACATAGAGTTGGATGTAGGGGAACATGTATTGGTACGAGTGTCTCCCATGAAGCGAGTCATGAGGTTCATAAACAAGTGGAAGCTAACACCGAGGTATATGGGACCTTTCCTGATCACTGAGAGGGTAGAACCAATTGCTTATAGGCCGGGGTTGCCGAAGCATCTACAGATGATTCACGAAGTATTCCATGTATCATCGCTGAAGAAATATTAGAGGAGTGAGAGGGATTTTTGGCACATTTTACTAGAGGAGATATACTTGCATCCATACATCTTATACGAGGAGAGATAGTTTTCCATTCTTGATCGTAGTGAGTGTAAGCTGCGGTCTAAGCTGGTGCCCTTGGTTCGGGTTCAGTGCGAACACCAGAATGTAGATGAGTCGACGTGGGAGCGGAAAGAAAAATATGAGAGAGCAGTATCTAGATCTTTTTATCACAGGTACGTCCAAATATAGAGGACGGAATTCCTTTGCAAGGAGGGAGTATGTAACACCCCGTATTTTTAAATAATTTATTTTGGCATTTTCAAAGTACACTTGTGCTCGAAATTTAATAAGAAAAAAAGTGCATATTCAAGAAATATTAATTAGTGAGAATATAATTAATATTTATCTGGACAAATAATTACTAAGTGTGATTAAGTAAATAAAATTCGGTCAATTGTTAATACCTCATAGTGGATAGAAATGACGGGGATTAACAGTATCTCAACTGGGACATACGTGTAGACTATTTTTGGGTTGAGATAAGATATTGATGCTGGGTACCTCGGGTGATGATTTTGAGTGCACGACTGATCCAAAATGGGCCGAGATGGTTAAAATCAAGTACTCGAGGGTTGAGATTGGACATCAGGGGCTTTTTAAACTAATCGGGGCCCGTTCAGGGCGTACGTATCATTTTACACTATGGGGTTGACCTAATTTCGGGATTAGGGCTTTAAGTAAGAGATTAAAAGTTAGGAGGCACCACTTTATATATTAAAACACCATAGAGTGAAATTGATGAGAAAAGAGGAAGAAAAATACACGGGATTCAAGAGGGAGGTTCAATTAAAGGCAAGTCTTAGGAATTCTTGGCTAAAGTTAACCCTACATGAAGAAAATCAAAATTTATTCTACATCTAAGGCAAGTTTTTAAACTTGCTTATTGATTTTGTGTAGTTTTACATTCATATCAAATTTGGTAGAGTAGAACTGATTTTGGGATGGGGTTTCTGAAAGCGTGAGGCCCCAATTTTTAAAATCTTACTACAAAAGTAATTTCCTTTTAGATGCGGAAGCGAGATGGTTCAATTAAACAAATTAACTAATTTTAATTTCTTTTCAAATTAAAATTAAACAAAGACACACAGTGAAATTAAATTAATTAACAAATAAAATTTTCACTTTAACATATTAACTCAACTCAAGTCCTAGAAATTTGCGTAAAACATATTTTCAATATAACCATATTAGGCCAAACCAATTTTAACAAATTAAATGATGACTTGAATTAATTAACATATACGCAAATTTAATTTAGCACCAAATTAAGTTAGTAGTGATTTAAACCAATTTTATCTTTTTACCTAAGCATGCATCTAAAGTGAGTTTTGCAAAAGATAAAATAAACAAAGAAATCACTACGCCGCGATGTACGAGGAAAAACCCACAACGGGAAAAAACCTCGGACGGCCCTAGCCTTAAGTCCACTAAGTACGGAATTACAATTATAAGCAAGATGACTTACAACACTCAACTTGACTCCTTCAAGCCCCGACGCGTCTTCTTGTAACTACCTCTGCCTAGCTGACAATCCCGGACTCCACCATAACCTTGGAAACCACCAATGAGGCTGTAGGAACCACCATCAACCATATATGGTGCCTTTCACCATGTGAGAATGCCGCAGAAAAACATGACCTTCTTCTTTGTGGGATGTAGAAGTAAACCCAAACGCTCTTTCACGGTAGAGACGAATCCGGTGCCAAACAAACTCTCCAAGTAAGATGTATATTGTTGATATAAAAAATTAGATTTGACCTAATTATTTTAATCACAGATAAAAATGAGTAAAAAAATAAGACAATAGATTTTTAAAGTGGTTCAGCCTTAAGAGAATGGCCTACATCCACTGTTTTTGTATTACTGATGGTTTTGCCTGGAATTCTCGATAAATGATTTTACCAAGAGATTCAGCCCCCCCTCTAATGGGGAGATTACAATGTATTTATAGCCTTGAGGCTGTACATGTGAAAGAATAATGCATAGCTGTCTAATAGGCGTATACATCTGTACGATAATAACTGTACATTTAATGCGTAGTTATTTTTCGGTCTTCCTTGATGCGTACGCCATAAGTATTTGAGTTGCTCGAACCGACTTAGTAGCTCGGACCGCCTAAGTAGTTAGACACGCTTGAGCTGCTCGGGGCCCCTGGGCTCCTCGTGACTTTTTAGTTGCTCGGTGATCTTGAGTTATTTGAAGTATAGTAGTTCCTTGGGGGATTGAGTAGCTCGGTATAAACATTTACAGTTGCCACCTAGGATGATACGCGTCTTTAAATAACAGGTCCATATCAGCAGAATAAATTTGGTATCAACAGAATCCCCCAATGTTTTACAGTTCGAGGTTGAGGAGTGTGGAACATTCTTCTCGAAATATGGCGGGATTAAATAATCATCCTGAATTTTTGGAGTGTTTTCCTTGTATTTATTTCTTCTTTGAATTCATAGAATCAGACTTCATGAATATTTTGAATTTTTCTAACTGCTTCGGTTTTTGTACCCTTTTTCTCCTTTTAGGCACCGGTAATGCAAACGTCTCTCTTTGTAATCATTATTTTTACCCATTCCTAAGGTAAGGTATTTAAGCGTTGTAGAAAATCCTGTCGTCTTTTACTTTTTCAAATCTGTATCTTTGAATTATTCATTTCTTCTCCATCTTGTGCGTTCGTTTTCTTCCATCGTTCGTTGTCAACTGATTCACTCCTTTCCGGTAAGATTTTTTTCCTTTTCTTTTATTTACTTTGTTCATCATGGTTTAACTTGTTGAATCTCTTGACAAATTTCGTTCTGAATTTTCAATTCCTTCATGGGTCATATTGGAAGAACTTTCTGAACCTTCTTACTATTTTTCTTTGGCTGAGGGACATTGGTTCCCAAGTCTCTTTGTGACCGAATGTGGCTTTTCTTTTCCTCCAAATCCTTTATGTTTGGAATTTTGTCAGTCTTTTGACGTTGTACCTGCAAAAATAGCGCTAAATACCTGGAGAATAGTTAATGGAGTTCATAGGTTGAACCAACTCCATGGCACCTGTTTAGGGATTCCAGAGATAATGTATTGATACAGATGGGTTGTTAGCGATAGTACTTTTTATTTGAAAATTAGGTTTTTGAATAGGGCATTAGTTGTCAATCTTCCTGATGCCAACATAGATTATTTTGAACATGGAGTTGTAATGAAAAATTGGCAACATCCTCCATTAAATGGAGATGATGTATATCAAGGTCCTAGATGTCCTCCTTATAGCAATGGGATAGGTTATTTTTATTTTTGTTCTATTTTTGAAATTATGTTTTCTTCATGTTTGATAAAATGCTTCGCTGATATTTGATTTTTGATTATTTGCAGTTGACAGCAAGAGAAAGTCTCCCAAAGAAACTAATATTAATTTAAGGCACTTGAAACTTATCTGGAGTTTACACCAATCCGTTGCTGACGAACATATCAGATCAGCCTCTTATTTACTGCAGTACAAGAGCTATACTTTGTCCTTCACTGCTCGTCCAATGGTGGTTGACATCGACCAAGTACCAGCTTCTGAAATTGGTGTGGAAGGTTCCTCTCCTGAATCGAATATTCTCCTTAGTAACATAATGAAGAGAAGAAGAGCTCCTGCCTTCTTTGACAAATCAGACTCTGCCAATGTGGAGTCAAAGAAAAATAAGCAGGATGTTCCAGTGGAAGGAATGAGAAACCTTGATGCACCCCCTCCAGTTGCTGCTAAGAAAGTTGCTGAGAAGCCCCCAATGGCTCCGAGCAAGGCTGTGGTTATCTCTCCTCCTAGTGAGGTCACCAACCAAGACTTATTCTTTGGTTGAAGATATTCCTTCTCCTCTAAAGAAGTCAAAGAAAAGTTCGTCTGAGAGACCTGTTGGACCTGTCTCTCAGGCTTTAAATACTGAAAGTGCTATTCCCACTTTTGTTCCTCCGACCTCTGCCATGGGCTCTGTGAAGTCTTGGATTATCCCAGAAATCCAAGGTATTGAAGACAATCTTCCTCGGGACAGGGTCACTACCTTGGCAGCTCAATATATTGCGTCAGTAAGTATTACTAGTCTAAGTTTTCACTTTTCATTGATATGTCCCTGTATTGGCTCAAAATTATTTCTTTCTTCAATTGGTAACATGTTTTAACAGCATTATGAAGAAAGATGAGGCTATTAGAGCTTCAAGTTCCTCGGGGGGTGTAGAAGAAGCTTTTGTTGGTCTAACTTAGTCTTTAAAGGACTCTCGTCAAAAGTATGAAGAAGATAAAGTGACTTGGGAGAAGCAACTCAAGTCCATCGAGCAGGAGAAAGATCGGGCTGTAGAGGCCTCAAAAGGGTTGGAGCAAAAATTAAAAGATTCTGAGCAGAGTAACAAGGTCTTTGAGCAGAGCAATAAGGATCTAGAAGCTAAGCTCAAAGTGTATGGAGAGGAAGTTATTAGACTTCAGGATGTTGAACGTCAGAAATTGGAGGTAGAAGGGAAGTTGAAAGCTATCGAGGAGATCCTTAGAGAAAGGACCTCCTCGGAGAAAGAAAAGAGGAAAAAGGCTGTTAAGAAATCATTCAGTGCTGGTTGGAATAAAGGTTGGAACAAGGGCCTGGCTGCCATGACCTCGCAAATGGAGTATGCCAGCCTCAAGTACTTCAGGGATGGATGGGTTGCTACCTTGAAAGAGATGAAGATTGTTGAGAATTCAGAATTGTTCCAAGAACACACTCATGGCCCTCCTCCCTCTCCCGGGGAAGAAAAAGAGGACGAAGCTACTTCAGAGGAATCTTCCATGATGATTGGAGACTAAGTTCCTCCTGTTCCAGTTGTTCAGACTTTCTACGAGCAACTTCAGCCCACCAGTACTTTAGTCGAGCAACTGCCACTATCTTTCGAGCAACCAACCTCCTCATCCCATCTTTTCAAGGAAGTTGTAAAACATAAGGAGAAGGTGTAAAGTTGCTCGGGTTTTAATTTTGTTATTTCTTTTGAATGTAACTTGGAGCTTTGTATTTATTTTTTGATGAATAAAAATTTGAACTTTTGGTTGTTCAAATTGACTCTCTTCTTCTTGCCTTGTCTTTATCATTATTGATCGTGTTTATGGCATTTCTTTGCTAGTTTATTTCCATGATGGAGCTATTATCGGCTCATGACACAGAATTGATGAAAAAATGCAATGACTACTTCAAAGCAGGTCATGAAGATCTGAATAAAGCTCAAATTATTGACATCCTTGGTCCAGATACTTCTGAACGAGCAGTCGAAGCCTACCAATATCTAAAGTGCTTGCTTGACCGAGCTATTGCCAATAATGTAGCCTATTATGAGTTGATTAAGGATCTTCAAGGAACTATAGAGGAACCCCAGCAGCAGTACAAAGAGTCCTCCCTGCTTTTGCACCAAGGGTACGAGAAGAAATATCAACAGTTAAATGCTGAAAAAGGGTATAATAAATTCATTGCTGCCTACGAGAAGAAAGAGAGCATTCTAAAGCTTGAGGTTGAGGAGCATAGGCAAATTGCTAAACTCTTGGAGGGGGAAAATAATGTTTTATAAGAGGAGATATCCCGACTAAAATCTGCAGCATCCTCCTCGAGAGCTTTGGTCCCTATTAATGACGAAGGTTTCTCTTTTTTGGAAGTAGAGAACACTAACTTGCGAGATTAACTAGAAACTTTGAAAAGAGTTGGACCTTCTACCTCTACTCACGGACGAGCAAGATCTTCTTCTCGGGGACGAGCAAGGGCTGGTCGGATCTCTATTGAAGATGCAAGAACTCAAGCAGCTTTGGAAAATCAGGCAGTTTAATTGACGGTAATGAACCAGGCTTTAGCAGAGCTGTCTAGGAAGAATCTAAACCTCAGCGAGCAACTTTCCACACAAAGCTCTACCTTGGAAAATAAGGACATCCTGGTGAAGATTCTCTACGAGCAACTGGAGAGGTTAACTTACCAGTTCCATAAACAACCCAAAGAGTTTTGGATGACTGGTTACAATGAATCACTCTGCCATCTTGATGCTCGTTTAGAATAGTCGAATAACGAAGGGTACAAACCGGGATGGCTGAATGCTCTTTGTGTTCTAAAATTGGAGAGGGATTATTTTTTATGGGATTACTACACTCCTGGAGTTCTTGATCTACCTGTGCCTCCTTTCAAGCTTGACCTTAGTTGGATTCCAGCCCGGGCCATTCCTCGTGTTCTAATATCCAAGTATCTTGATGACTATAGTCTCCATTCAAACTTTGAAATATCTCGGCCAGAACATCTGTTTGATCGTCCTTCTATAATGAACGTCAGAATGTTGCAAGATTTGAACTTCATAAATTCTCCTTATAGTCTTGATGATCCTCTAGCTGGGGTAGACCCTGTGTCAAAGGCAGAGGGAAAGAAACCTATAGAATAAGGTTTGTTTATATAATGAACTTCATTCATGTAATTGCAATTTATCATATGTAATTTGTTCTGGTTTTTATGAAGAGATCTTTAGTTTTCTTTGCAATTTTTAATTGTTATTGGTTTGGAAATATTTTATGAAATATCTCTTTTATTTAATGACGAATACGTATGTATATCTACAAAATGTCCTGTGTTATTTTAAATTACCGACTAACCTTAGTTGGTGGTCATTTGCTTCCCAACTAACTTAGAGTTGGTGGTAATTGATTCCCGACCAACTTAGAGTTGGTGGTAATTGATTTGCCGACCAACCGGAGTTGGTGGTAATTGTTTCTCGACCAACTTAGAGTTGGTGGTAATTGATTTGCCGACCAACCGAAGTTGGTGGTATTTGCTTCCCAACCAACTTAGAGTTGGTGGTAATTGATTCCCGACCAACTTAGAGTTGGTGGTAATTGATTTGCCGACCAATCGGAGTTGGTGGTATTTGATTCCTGACCAACTTAGAGTTGGTGGTATTTGCTTCCCGACCAACTTAGAGTTGGTGGTAATTGATTTGTATAGTGTGTAGCACTGATATTCCGAAAAAAATTTAACGAACAAAGAAAATGGGAAAACCTCACTTTATTCATATTGAAGAAATTGTATTACGTAGAAATTTCAACTACTGATAATACTTTCGAAGATGCTCTGCATTCCATGCATTCTTGGATTCTTCTCCTTCCAAGGTTTCAATCCTATATGTCCCTGGACGAACAACTTCTGTCACTCTGTAGGGTCCGTGCCAGTTGGCTTCTAGTTTATTATGCTTTTGGATGACTTTCTTCAACACATAATCCCCTTCCTTCAAATCATATTTCTTGACTCTTTTATTGTAGAACGAAGCTGTTCGTTGTTGATACGCGGCATTTCTTATAGCTGCTTCTTCTCTGACTTCTTCTAGCATATCTAGATCTAATCTTCTCATCAAATCACTAATAAGAGAATTAAAATTAAGTACCCTATGTGTAGGTAGACCTAATTCAACAGGTATGACAGCTTCACTCCCAAATGCCATCATGCATGGGGACTCTCCAGTTGCTGTTCATGGTGTGGTGCGATATTCCCAAAGCACAGACTGTAGCTCGTTAATCCAATTTGCCTTTGCATCATCCAGTCGTTTTTTTAAACCATTTAGCAACATTATGTTTGTCACCTCAGTTTGTCCATTGCTTTGGGGATGACCTGGTGCAGAATGAACCTTCAATACATTCGATTGTTGACAATATGCAGCGAATTCTTCATTGTCAAATTGGGTTCCATGGTCAGTAATGAACGCATGTGGGATGCCGTATCTGCAAATTATATTCTTCCAAATAAATTGATAGACTTTGCTGTATGTCATATCAATGAGGGGTTCAGCTTTCACCCATTTAGTAAAATAATCCACTACGACCATTAAATATTTAAATCTTCCTTTAGTTGTTGGTAGTGGTCAGACTAAGTCTATTCCCCATATAGCTAATGGCCAAGGGGAGGTTATGGGTGATAACAATACCTGAGGCGTTCTTCGGATGGACGAGAAGCGTTGGCAATGGTCACATTTTTTAGCATAAGCTGCGCAGTCAGCCCTCATCGTCGGCCAGTAGTATCCTTGCGTGGTTATCCTTTGTAAGAGCGTTCGACCAGCTACATGGGCTCTACAAGAACCCTCATAAACTTCTTCGATCAAGTCTTTCACTTTGGAGGGATGAACACATCTTTGTATCGCTGCTATAACTCCTCGTCTATATAAAATACCATTGGTTAGTACATAACGAGCAGCTTTGAAGTTCAATTTCTTAACTGCGAGTTTGTCAATTGGCAAGGTTCCCTATTCAATATAGGCCCTGATGGGATCCATCCATGATGGTCCCAAATCAAGAGCAATGTAGTTCATGACCAGATCTTCGTCTATCCTCCGACCAGCTAGAATCTCTATTGGGATTGTTCTTCGTAGCTCGATGCATGTGGCTGATGCTAATCGGGCTAGTGCGTCTTCTCTTGCATTCTCTAGTCTTATTACTCTGACCATCTGAACAACAATAAAACTCGATACCAATTCCATTATTTTCACATGGTACTTGATCATTAATTCTCCCTTTCCTACATATACTCCAAGAATCTGATTTACGATCAACTACGAATCGCTGAATACAACAACCTGCTCTGCCTTCATCATTCTGGATAGATTTAAACCTGCAATAATTGCTTCATATTCGGCCTCATTATTAGAAGCTTTAAATTGAAAGCGCAGAGCATACTCCATATCGACCTCATCTGGACTTTTCAAAACAATCCCTGCTCCACTACCTGCATTGCACGAAGAACCATCTACATACAAATTCCATATGGGTAACTGATCATCAAATTTTTGATCGGATAAAATTCCTCGGTGGAATATTTGTTGCTTCTTTATATCCTCCTCTAGCACTTCTTATTGCTCGTTGACCATCTTCTTTTGCTCGTCAACCAACTTAAGTTGGTCGGGATTTAAATTTGATGATCCTGTAACATCCACAGGCTGATCGGTATTCAACTTCTGCTCTTCAGAGGTGTCAGGATAGGTGAACTCTGTGATAAAATTTGCCACTGCCTGCCCTTTAAGCGATGATCTAGGCTCATAAACTATGTCATATTCACCAAGTTCTACTGCCCAGTACATCAATCTCCCTAATTTTTTTTGGTTTATGAAGAGCTTGCCTTAACGGCATATCAGTATATACGACTATGGTATGAGCTTGGAAATATGGCCTCATTCTTCAACTCGCTTCGATCAACGCTAGTGATAACTTTTCCAGTCTTAGATATCTGATCTTTGCTCCTCGGAAGGCCTTGCTAGTGTAATAGATTGGTTTTTATACTCCATCCTCTATTCTTATTAATGCCGAGCTCACTGCGTTTTTTGAAACTACTGGATACAAGTATAGTCTTTCTACCGTCACTGTTCTGGACAACAATGGAGGTGCTCCCAGGTATTTCTTCAACTCTTGAAAGGACTTCTCTCATTCATCATTCCATTCAAACATTTTTTGGAGTGTTTTGAAGAATGGGAGACATCTATCAGTTGCTCGTGACATAAATCTATTAAGTGCTGCAACTCGCCCTGTGAGACTTTGCACTTCCTTCTTCGTCGTCGTTGGAGATCGTAGCCCCAATAGAGCCTTGATCTTTTCAGGATTCGATTCAATACCTCGTTGGTCGACAATATACCCGAGAAATATGCCTTCTCGTACTCCGAATGTGCATTTGGTAGGGTTCAATTTCATTTGATATTTATCTAGTTGATCAAAGGTTTGGCCTAGATTAGTTAGATGATCAGCGACTTTCTTGCTCTTCGTCAGCATATCATCAACATAAACCTCCATATTGTGACTGATTTATTCTGCAAACACCTTGTTCATCAACCGCTGATACGTTGCACCTGCATTTTTAAGTCCAAAAGGCATAACATTATAACAATAAGTTCCCCTTGGGGTGATAAAATAGATACTCTCCCTATCTTCAGGATTCATTTTAATCTGATTGTAACCAGAATAAGTATCCATGAAACTCAACAATTCATGTCCCAAGGTAGCATCCACGAATTGATCGATTCGGGGAAGAGGGAAATGATCTTTTGTACAAGCTTTATTAAGATCAGTAAAGTTCACACACATCCTCCACTTGTTGTTTTTCTTCTTTACCATCACCACATTAGCTAGCCAATCAGGATATTTTACATCCTCAATAAAATAGGCTTTCTGAAGCTTCTCGACCTCTTCTTGTATAGCTTGGTTCTTTTCAGGGCTGAACACTCTTCTTTTTTGCTTCACTGGCTTGATTTCCTTATTCACATTAAGCTCGTGACATAGAAAAGCTGGGTCTATCCCTATCATGTCTTCGTGGCTCCATGCAAAAGTTTATTTCATGCTTCTCAGGAAAGCTATCAATTTCTGTTTTAATGGGGCATCCAATGATGCACCGATTTGAGTTGTTCGTTCCGAGTGTTCGTCGTTCATAATGATATTTACAATAGTCTCCATGACTTAACCCTTAACGAGATGAGACTCATCTCTTGGGTCTAAAGTATCAATCTCCGCATCTTTTATCTCATCTACCTGATAAGTAGTAGTCTTCTTCCTGGATTCTTCACGCTCTTCCTGCTCGGCAGATGAATAGTAGCATTCTCGAGCTACTTTTTGGTCTCCCTTCACCACTCCTACTCCAAAGTTGGTTGGGAATTTTAAACATTGGTGTACAGTAGATGGTACTACTTTGAACTTCTTCAAACCTACTCTTCCTATGATGATATTATAAGCCGACTGAACATTTTTATCCATCACAAAAAGCGCACTCTTTCTGTTCGATAAGTAGGCCATGGACCGATGAACATATCCAACTTGATCGTCCCAAGTGGAAAAACTTTCTCGCCAGTAAAACCGAGGATGGGCCTATGATATGGCTCCAACCGGGATAGTTTTAGGTTCAAACTATCAAAATATGGGTAGAATATAATATCTACCGAGCTGACATTATCCACCAATACTCGTGAAATCACTACTTCCTTCATCCTCATTTTGATCACCAATGGGTCATCATGAGGATATAACACACCTGCAAGGTCATTCTTAGAAAAACCGATGACCAGTTTATCTTTGTTCACCATCCTCGGGAGATCATCTTCTACTAGATTTATTCGTTGAATGTACAAACAAGCTTGAGCCTCACTGAGGTAAGTTTTCCTCTCTACAGTAAGGTCTCCACCTCCTGCATATCCATCTGTAATGACATTGCAATCAAATGATCCAAAATGAATTGAAAATACCTCACGTTCTGGTTATCTCGATCTTTTGGGAGATAGGGGTCATCTTCTGGATCATCTTCATGATCCCTTTTCTTATCATCTTTTGCTCGGAGAGGAGATTTAGACCTTTGCCTTCCTCGTTCATTGATTCGACCACCATTTTGACGATCAACATACTTGGACAATTTTCATCGTCTAATGAGTGCTTCAATTTCATTCTGAAGAGCTATACAGCGCTTGGTCATGTGACCATGATCTTTATGGAATTTGAAATATTTGGACTTGTCTCTCTTATCAGGATCTGCCTTCATTTTTGCTGGCCAAGTTAGTTCCTCGCTGTTTTTGATCTCTTCCAGAATGTGATTTATATCCACCTTAAAGGGAGTATAATTTTCGTATTTCTTCATCTGTTCCAATGCTTGCTTACCCTTTGATTGCCTGTTACCACTATTGTTATTTTGTTCCTTCTTTTCAGTTTTACCATCTTCCACCTTGATCTCCTTAGTGTCCGTGTTCTTCTTTGCAGCCATGGCTTCCTCGGCATTTATGATTTTTGCTGCTTTTGCCATCAGTTCCACCATGGTCTTGGGTGGATCTTTGGCTAAAGTATAGTACAATTTATTGGGCAGCAATCCACTCATCAAAGTAGTAATTGCAGGTTTCTCCTCATAATCAATTACTTCCAGTTTCTCATTATTAAAATGAGTAATATAATCCCTGGTGCTCTCACCTGCCTTATGTCTAACACTTAGCAAGTGTGCTACTCGTTTGACTGGCTTAGATCCAAAGCAAAAATTTCCAATGAAGAGCTCTTCTAGCTGAAAGAAAGTCGCAATTTTTGCCCGAAGAATGTTATTGTACCACATCTGAGCAGATCTAGTAAGGGTTCCTGATAATGCCCGGCATCGCATCTCGTTTGGAACAGCATAGATATCAGCAACTGCTTGGTATTGTTCAAGTATCTAAAAAGCGCAGGGCATGACCAAGGCGTGGAGGCCAAGTCTTAAGCCTTGGAAGCCTAGGCGGGCCTTGGCGTAAAAAGGCGTGAAAAAGCGTTTAGGCATTTTTTAATATATTTTAATATTTTTTACTATGACAAGGCTATTTAAAATACTAAATTGGTACATACCTTAAAAATATGTCTAAATATTTGTAAATTAAAATACTATTTTTTTAAAATACAAAAAAAAATAAAAAAAATGCATCTTTTCACGCCTTACTTCTAAAAAACTCGCGTTTTTTCACGCCTTAGCTCCAAAAAAGGCGCATTTTTTCACGCCTTGCCCCAAAAAACGTTGACCATCGTTGACCACGCCTTGATCCACGCCTAGGGCCAAAACTTGGCGTATCTAAAAAGCCTCGCACCTTGGCGCCGCCTAGGCGCGTTTTTTAGAACACTGGTATTGTTCTATACGGAGAACAGGATCAGTTTTGCCATCATATTTTGGTGTTACTACTGGGGCTTTGAATTTTGACGGTGTGGGAAAGTCCACAATCTCTTTTATGAATGGTGTTCCTCGGATAAAGGTCCTTTGTAGAGGATTCTTAGTTTTAGCCATCTCCCCTAATCTATCCTCCAACCTTTGAATTGGGCCTTTCCATGCATCATTTCCCTCTTCGATCCTATTAGTTTGAGCAACTGATCGTGTTGAATTAGCCTCTTGGGATCTTTCATGACGAGCAGCTGGTCGTGATTGGGCAGAGCCTTCCTTCATATCAAATGGTCGTTGAGAATTCCTCGACACAATCCTAGGGGGACTTCTATTCCTCCTAAGACCCAGACGATCAAAAGGAGAGACCCTACTCAACCTTTCAAGAGCACTTGTCCTCTCTGGAGATAGAGTGAGGTTTTGTTGAGTGTCTGTAGCCCGTACCGAGGAAGTCCGTCCGGGCTGATAAGAAGGATCATTAGATCTATCAGTACGATATGAGTCGCTAGTTCACGAAGAGAACAAACGATTATCTCTTTGAACACTTCGTTGTCCTGATTGGGCTGGCACTCCGCCTTGAACGGTTTGTATGAGTTGACGCATGGTTTCTTGCATGGTCGTTTGCACTTGGGCTAAATTGGCCATAATACCAGCCAAATCTGAAAAACTTGGGGGAGCAGAAGGATTTGGGGGAATCCCAGAATTTCGATTACTGGATTCCGGATTATCACGCATTGATAATGAGTTGTTTAGGTGAAAAACGCTAATTACAGTCGTTTCCCACAGACGGCGCCAATCTGTTGATGTAAAAAATTAGATTTGACCTAATTATTTTAATCACAGATAAAAATGAGTAAAGAAATAAGACAATAGATTTTTAAAGTGGTTCAGCCTTAAGAGAATGACCTACATCCACTGTTTTTGTATTACTGATGGTTTTGCCTGGAATTCTCGATAAATGATTTTACCAAGAGATTCAGCCCCCCTCTAATGGGAAGATTACAATGTATTTATAGCCATGAGGCTGTACATGTGAAAGAATAATGCATAGCTGTCTAATAGGCGTATACATCTGTACGATAATAACGGTACATTTATTGCGTTGTTATTTTTCGGTCTTCCTTGATGCGTACGCCATAAGTATTTGAGTTGCTCGAACCGACTTAGTAGCTCAGACCGCCTAAGTATCTCGACATTCTTGAGCTGCTCGGGGCCCCTGGGCTCCTCGTGTCTTTTTAGTTGCTCGGTGATCTTGAGTTATTTGGAGTATAGTAGTTCCTCGGGGGATTGAGTAGCTCGGTATAAACATTTACAGTTGCCACCTAGGATGACACGCGTCTTTAAATAATAGGTCCATATCAGCAGAATAAATTTGGTATCAACATATATATAGATAGATAGAAACTTGGATTAAAACATTGTTTATTGGGTGTAAACTTGGTTTTGTTTATTGAATAAATCAATTTAAATAACAAACACCAAGAGAACTTTTTAAGAAAGAATTAAGCTCTCAAACACTCACTAGGAGATGGAAAAAGTTCTTGGAAAAATTCTGTTCCGGAAGTCATTAAATTCTGTGAAAGAATAGTGGGACAAAGTAGTGGGAAAGTGCCAAAAAACTGTTCCCGCCGAAATCTCGTTCGAACGACATTTCGTTCGAACGAACTATCTAATGAGTTTCCAGTGGCAAGTCATTGGCAAACCTCGTTTGAACGAAATTCTCATTCAAACGAAAAACTTGTTCGAACGATAATTTCGAACGAAAAACTAGAAAGTTTAAAATTTTCATTTTTAGCCCAGAAACTTTATTTTAAAGTTTTAAAGAAACCTTATGAAAATAAACCTTAGTTTAAAATAAAATACACCCAATATAAACTTATTCCAAGTCTCCCTATATAGATATATAAATACATTCATACCTTTGATGACTATGGAATATTATGTTGATGACGTAGAAACATGACACTTGAAACTCGACAATGATGAAGCTTTATGAGACTTGGCCGCTACGTCTTCAACTCTTGCATGTCATAGGCTTGAAGGATGGTCAAGTATTCTATCCTATGACTCAAACATTTTTATCTGAAATTGAACCAAAACAACAAGGGACTCAATTGGAAATTTGCATCCTTACAAATCACCCCCTTTGGCTATTCCGAGACAAAAACTAAATAAAATTCCTAAATGGCCATCAAGCTCACTAGACTAAAAAACATCCCACCCAAAATAAAGAGTACAATGCTTGACTCAAATACCACTTTAGAATTAAATGCTTTGCCACTTTAAATAGATGCCGCTTTACTATACTTGCACATCTAAGCAAACTATTAAACGCATAGGGAATATTTAAATATTAACTGCAATTTAAATAAAGACCCCCCTCAATTAATTCTCCCCCTTTATAAAATGATCTACTTAGAAAGACGTCTCTCGCTAAGTTAAATCTCCCAAACTAAGATACAATTACAATAGGATTAGATACCATTTCTCCCCCTATCATTCTCCCCTTTTTTGTTCAGGAATAGACAAAGGCTAAAGAATAAAAAATTAACTTATCTCCCCCAAATAGAGCATATACACCCCCTAAACTAAGCAAGGGATAAATAGTATGGGATAACAAGCTAAACATGCAATAGTGCGTAAAGTGATGAAAATATTAAAGCATGTGGGCAACTCAAATACAACTAATCCACATAATGATATGAATATCAACGGTGATGCAATAACAAAAGATATCAAATGATTGTAGTAATCTAATCATGTGATATCGAAACAAGATTAACAACAACATAGATACCAAAAATGAATTAAAAGAAAAGATGAACTAGCTAAACATGTCAATGACTTAAAAATAAAAAAAATATCATATATATGTATGCACCATAGATTCAAACTAAGCATAAGTACACACACATAGATATAAACACTAAAATGACACAAAACTAAATAACATAAGTTTTTCCACACTCTTATAGCATAAATGTGTCATATGAAAACGGAAGTGAAGGGGTGTGAACAAGATACCAATGAATTAAAACCCAATCACTTAAACGTGTTCACGTAGTTCGCATTTGATTGCAAAACTTTATCAACTATAATTTAGCCTTTATGTGACAGGATAAAGTGAA
Source organism: Sambucus nigra (assembly GCA_949130495.1). Classification (NCBI taxonomy): domain Eukaryota; kingdom Viridiplantae; phylum Streptophyta; class Magnoliopsida; order Dipsacales; family Adoxaceae; genus Sambucus; species Sambucus nigra. The sequence goes on along the minus strand of OX422209.1, from coordinate 300,818,368 downwards.
CTAATGAATAAACAAACACAATGCATTCAATCCTAGCATGTTGACGATTCTACAAACCAATAGAGTCATGACATTGAAAGCGCAACTAGGATAAACGAACATTGTGCAAACCGTTGATATATCATCCAAACTCCCTCAATAAGCATATATATTATTCTTTTGAATGAATAAATCAAATAAACAAATTAGGCCTTGGCAAATTATTTTTCTTTTAATGCCATATTTTATTTTAGGCCTTTGGACCACGTATTTCTTTTAGGTCCAATCTAAACGGTGGCTTACTCGCAAAGGATTGTATTTCCTTTCAGAGCCTTTCCCCGTGCACATTTATATCTATCATTTTTATATCACACAAATCTCACGTGCAACAGATTTTGACATGCACTAGTCCTCCTAGGTCACATAGTATGTAGATGACTAGATTGGTAGGAGAACACCTCACAAAGCTCAAATATAACATGTGAAGTTAAGGTTCAAAAAGATCATGCATGTGCCTAAAGGCATATAAAAGCGAATCCATTAAGCAAGTCAAACTTAAGCTACTCTATGTAAGTATGATAAAGAACATTTTAAGGATTAAAATTCTAACCAAAAGTTGTAGTCACATGGAAGCGAAATGAGGATTCAAACACAAACATATGCCACAAAATGTGTGTAAAACCAAAATACACAAAAAGTAATTTTTTTTTTGAGTTTTTAACAATTTTTAACCAAAAATAAAAATATTTACTCAAAAGACACACAAAAATCATTTGTATTTTTCATTAAGCCTAAATTACTAAAAGGTAAAACACAAATGATAAACAAAATCTTTTTATATTTTTCATTAAATCCAACCTAAAGTGAAAAAAGTATAATACAAAAGATAAACAAAAATCGTTATTCTAGCATGTGATTAAGAATGAAGCATAAACTGGAAAATGATTAAACAAGCATACACCTAGCAATGATATATAATATGAAGCAAAAAAAGCTAGAGTATGCAAACAAAACAAACACATTCAACCTTTAAATTTAGCGATGGAGGTTTCATGTGAAATCAAATGAGAATCAATAAATCTAATATCTAGCACGTCTAAGAATGATTTCCTAACCCATATAGATGTATATTTAAAATGATGGGGTTTGGGAATTAATGAAATGCTAGATATAGACTTCCTTGGACTTCTTTTAAGATCAAAACAAAATGACCTAAGGTGACCTTTCCTACCACAATGCAAGCATGTGAAAACACGAGGAATGATACCTAAGGTGTGACCTTTTCTAAATTCCTTGGATAAAGTTGACCCTCTAAAACAAACAATGGTTTTAGCTTAAGCAACGAAATATTTGAACTAGATGAGCTAGAACCATTACAACTACTACTCGAGTCTTGTAAGTTATTTTTCATTTTTAAAATTCGGACTCAAGAAATAAATTAGAATCCTCAAATTTACGAGACTCCTTAAAATTTTCAATTACACCTAGAAGGTTATCACGCCCCCCCTCAATGTGAGCAAACTTGTTCCTAAGAGTATTTTCTAGACAATCACTCTCTTTCTTGGACATTTCTAAAATATTAAAATTATAATTTATGTCCATGAGCTTTTCATGAAAAATGTCTTTTTGAGATAGGGAGATTTGCAAAAACTCAATTTTAGTTTTAAAACAAGAAATTTTATTTTCAAGAAATTTAATTCTTTTTGCAAATCTCAAATTTAATTCTCTTAATTTTTCATTACACTTATTAAGCCCATTAAATTCCTCTCGAATAGCAAAAACTTCATTATCATTAGAAATGGACAAATTATCATTAAGACGTCCCATCAAGAGATACAAAACAAAAAAGAGAGTGAGTAAAAAATGAACCACCTAAAAATACAAGGAGAACAAAAATTATAAAAGCCGAAAAACGGATCTTTGACGCGATAAATTAGTGATCCGGCTTTGATACCACTTTGAAAGCGTGAGGCCCCAATTTTTAAAATCTTACTACAAAAGTAATTTCCTTTTAGATGCGGAAGTGAGATGGTTTAATTAAACAAATTAACTAATTTTAATTTCTTTTCAAATTAAAATTAAACAAAAACACAAACTGAAATTAAATTAATTAACAAATGATTTTTTCACTTTAACATATTAACTGAACTCAAGTCCTAGAAATTTGCCTAAAACATATTTTCAATATAACCATATTAGGCCAAACCAATTTTAACAAATTAAACGACGACTTGAATTAATTAACATATACCCAAATTTAATTTCGCACCAAATTAACTTAGTAGTGATTTAAACCAATTTTATCTTTTTACCTAAGCATGCATCTAAAGTGAGTTTTGAAAAAGATAAAATAAACAAAGAAATCACTACGCCACGATGTACGAGGAAAAACCCACAACGGGAAAAAAACCTCGAACGACCCCAGCCTTAAGTTCACTAAGTACGGAATTACAATTACAGGCAAGATGACTTACAACACTCGACTCCTTCAACCCCTGACGCGTCTTCTTGTAACTATCTCTGCCTAGCCGACAATCCCGGACTCCACCGGAACCTTAAAACCACCAATGAAGCTGTAGGAACCACCTCAACCACACATGGTGCCTTTTACCATGTGAGAATGCCGCAGTAAAACATGAACTTCTTCTTTGTGGGATGTAGAAGTAAACCCAAACGCTCTTTCATGGTAGAGACAAATATGGTGCCAAACAAACTCTCCAAGCAAGATATATATATATATATATATATATATAAAAACTTGGATTAAAACATTGTTTATTGGGTGTAAACTTGGTTTTGTTCTTTGAATAAATCAATTTAAATAACAAACACCAAGAGAACTTTTTATAAAAGAATTAAGCTCTCAAACACTCACTAGGAGATGGAAAAAGTTCTTGGAAAAATTCTGTTCCCGAAGTCATTAAATTCTATGAAAGAATAGTGGGACAAAGTAGTGGGAAAGTGCCAAAAAACTGCAAAAAAATGTTCCCGTCGAAATCTCGTTCGAACGACATTTCGTTCGAATGAACTATCTAACGAGTTTCCAGTGGCAAGTCGTTGGAAAACCTTGTTCGAACGAAATTCTCATTCTAACGAAAATTTTGAACGAAAAACCAGAAAGTTTAAAAATTCCATTTTTAGCCCAGTAACTTTATTTTAAAGTTTTAAAGAAACCCTTCTAAAAATAAACCTTAGTTTAAAATAAAATACACCCAATGTAAACTTATTCCAAGTCTCCCTATATAGATATCGAAATGCATTCATACATTTGGAGACTATGGAATATGATGTTAATGACGTAGAAACATGACACTTGAAACTCGGAAATGATGAAGCTTTATAAGACTTGGCCGCTACGTCTTCAACTCTTGCATGTCATAGTCTTGAAAGATGGTCAAGTATTAAATCCTATGACTCAAACGTTTTTGTCCGAAATTGAGCCAAAATAACAAGGGACTCAATTAGAAATTTGTGTCCTTACAGTTTTGCATGTAAAAACGGGTTTTGGGGGAAGAACCTATATAATTTTATTGATGAAAGTTATCCCTAAATGATATTTGATGCATATTCATGATTAATTTGATGTAAGTATAAAGAAATTAAGATTTGAGTTAATTAAATAATGATCTTGTAAAGGGAAAATCTAGAAATTGTGATATCGGTAATGAAATTAAAGAATTGATGCATTCAGAATCAATTATTGTCTTAATTATGGATCCAAGGATGGAAATAGATTAGGGTTTATGTTTGGAACCATATGAGGATGAAATAAACCGATTGGGTGGTTATACATATTGATTTAGGTTAGAAGTTTAGATGAAATCCCATCATATTAATCAAGAACTGGGCTTCTATCTATAATCAAATCGATTCGGCCTCCGTAGGCGAATCAATTTGGCTATGAAAGGTGAAACGATTCAGACTTGCTGTGAGGCACAATGAATTGTTTTTATTAGAGGCAAAGATCGTTTAAAAAATTATAAATTTTAAAGGGTTCGTAATTGTGTTGTAGGACTTCTGGTAAATTTGTAAATCATTATGCGACCTCGAGTAGGTGAGATTAGACTCGAAATATGAAATATTGGGGTTTAGGAGGATAACAATCGGAATACAATCTATGGATGGGGATAGCACGTGTTCGTTTAAACTTTATTTTCGATTTAGTTGGGAAGGTCTAGGTATTCCATAAATATTATGTTGAGATGTTAAATTAATTAGTGGATAACAAAATATTTAAGAGTCAGGGGTGGACTCGGTACAACTAGGCTAGTGCTTAGGCGATAAGCACAGATTAGCCGGATTTGATGAATACACACACACACACATACACACACACAAATATAGGGACAATACATATACTTGTGGATAATTATAATATCTGTGTGTATGATATTTTTGTAAAACATATCCATTCTAGCGGATATGCTATCGATCGAGGTTTCACGCCGTGGGAGGTCACTCTGGCGAATCCCAACAGAGGTAGTACCATTCCCATGGGTCATAGGTTTGTGCATGACCACGCTATGTCGGCTTGGAGTCCTGTAGAATAATGTGGTATGGTTATAACACACGGAATTAAGGCCATGACCGCCTCCGGTTTTTGTTTTCATTTTGGGTTCCGTGGTGAGATTAGGACCCGATTTCTCAGGTTGTGGTGGACAGTCCTGGATCTTGATAGCATGCTAGTGATTTTGCATCCAGTGAGTACATACTCGGAGTGATTGCGGTTACATATATAACAAGCGATATATGTGTATATAATTGATGTGTTACAAACCTATGTATATAAAGGTAAAGATAATTATAAACAAATATTATACGTGTGGATGTTTATTAGTAACAAGATTAAAGTTATGAAAATAAGTTGTGATGATGTAATTGAGAATTAATTAAATAGAGAGGTAAGCTAATTAAGAAATCCTTCATAAACAATATACTCGAGACATGGTAGTGTGTTATATGGAGATTAGTGATGAGTCTAGTTAGTCGGGCAACATAATTAGGAGGGGTAAGAAACATACGTTAGGTGTGCAGATTAGATGAGGGGTAACAGTTGTCTCAAGTGAATGCGCTACTAGTTTAAATATGGAATTTTTTTTAACATTTTCATTACTGCAATTTATTCACTTGATAAATATTTTCAATGGATTTTGGCTCTGACCTGTATCAAATATTTTCAAAAAAGTTTAGGTTTCCAGCTACAGGGATGCCAAGGATGATTCTTCTTTCCAAGATTATATAGTTGCAGTTGATGTGGATGCTTGTAGGATTTGAAGTAGCCGCTTTTATCATTGCTATCTTAGATTATGTTCCATTTCAGACATTATTGGGCATGTCGCCCCTTCTGTGAGATTTATTTACTTTCAGTTTATTTAGTTCAGTGTGGATGATTGTATTAGATTCTTAGTAACGAATGGTTTATTCAGTACTTGGTTTTATATATTTTCGCATTTAGACTTCTTTACTAGTGTGATTATTTTTATTGCATTTTGGGAAATGGAGAATGGTTTATTTTTGTATTGTAATTAAAGATTAAAATTTAACTCAACTTGCTAAACTAATACGTGGTTAGTAATTAATTGAATTTCGAGAGTGATGCTAAGAATGAGCCATATGAGACTCGTTTTATTTTGGTAGAGGAATGGCCACCCATTATTTTAATAGATGGGGTGTCACAGGTGTAAGTGATGTTAAAGGACAATGTGGCGTGATGAAACATAAATCACCAGGTGTGAACGCTTAAATGATTGTCACGATCACCCCTTCATTAACTAATAATTCCTCAAGTGTTAACATACTATTTAAAGACTTAGGTTCGAGTTCATAGCAAAGGAATAGATCTATCTTATCATCCTAATCGATTTCCTCTAAGTGACGAAATGAGTCCAATAATTATTAGGATTCAATAGCGATATCTTCGTCAATCGACCCAAAGTTTTCTTCAAATTCTTCAAGACTAAAATCTAAAGAGACAACATGTGGCCAAGCAAGTAAATTTGTGGTTTCATTATCGAGTAGTGTAGGGGCATCATATACTTGTTAAAAGTACTTGAATTTATTTTCATCATCAGATGATGTCCACTCTAAATTAAACGTATTCAAACCCATAGTTGTGTTTACGAAAGAGAGGTTTATTTGCCCACTACGACATCAAATGAAAGCATCAAAGGCAGCTAAAAGGGGTCGACATAGAATGATAGGAATTTTTCTGAATAGGTTTAGTACATGTTAAGTATATACGACCACAAAGTCTATAGGATAGACAAACTCACACACTTTAATTCATACATCCTCTACAGCACCTTAATGGATCGTTCATCAAAGGACAAAGTCATCTTGGCAGTCTTTATTTACCTAAAACTTAGTTTTTCATACACGTTGTGCGACAAAACTTTTACATTGGATCCTAAGTCTAAGAGAGATTTTTTGGTAGTCTGTTCTCCTATCTTGATAAAGATCGCCATCATCCAGGGATACTTGTAATTAACGGGAGTTTTATACGAGAGAATCTAGCTAGCCTTATTGGCAAGAAAGTATTTCTTCATAACTGTTATACCCATATAGTCACAAAGTTAAATAAAATACAAGTGGCAAATGAATTGATAAATGTATTCGGCTCTACTCCAGAATGAGGTCGTCTCAGTATTAACCTGCTCGGCCTACCTACTTGACAACTTTCACATCCGTTTAAATAAGGCTGGACACATCATATGCTCATGTGGGCACTTGCATATTAAACATCCCTCATTAATCGTGTGGAAATATAATAATGAGTCTGTTACAAATTGATTATCCACTCACTTATCCATAAAGCCATCCCATGATCCCAGGCGCTTTAGTTTCGTTATTATGATAAATATGTGTCTTCAGGGGTAATTGCCCGACTTATAAGGGCAATCCACCTGTCCTCTTGCTTATATCCATAAATTACTTATAAATAGTGGACCTCAGATGTATCCTCTTAAGCAACGAGTGGTTCTAATAACCCAGATTGTAACTTTTGCAACAATGTAATAAAAACCTAGAAATACCATGGATGTAGGTTTCCTCGAGGGGATGAACCACACAAATGCCACCGTGGTTTCTCTATCTTTCATCATAGTTCTCTATTATCATTATTTCTCTCTTGATTATTTTAATAATTATTTGTTGTCTCCATTTTTGGACATCAACAAATTGACGTCGTCTGTGGGAATAATCGTGATAAACCATTGCGATTCCTACCCAAATTCATTAATTCAAATACTTATCTAAGATAATATAGAATGGTGGATAATCTCGAAAGCAGCTGCATGGCGGAAGTTCAGACACTGGGTAATTTACACAGCATACTGATGAGCTTGAATAAAGGGCAATAAGCAATGCAGGAAAGTGTTAGGCAGTTGACACACACCCTCCAGGCAAGACCATTGCAACCCAATCTAAATAACACAACTTTTGGACCCGAGACATCGAGGAGCGATGAGGTATGACTTCCCCCAGTGCCTCATAAGGAGTGGAATCAAGAGTACCATATACAAGCAATAAAACATCCTAAGAGGTTGTACCTGGGATCCTATGGTTACACCAAGTCCTCTCGGCGGATCGGGTCGTAGTGGGACCGATCCTATCATCTCGGCGCTACCTCCTCCGTCCAGTCACCCAGCCTTTTTGATGGCCAATCATGCTCAGAGGAACGTTCTAGTGTGCTTGAAAGACTGAGAAGGGCTTAATATTTGATCGACTGGACCCATGATGCAACCGATGGCAAGCGACGATAGTCTCACATGACTACTCTCGAAGGATCAAATCAGGCAGGTCTGTCACTAGAGGCTCTTGTCGATCTGCAGCTGTGTTAACTGAGTCCAAGAAGATTTCCATGGAAGAGATCTTGGTCGAAAGTCGAGGACGAGCAGAAAGGCCAGTTGAAGGAAACACCCGAGATGATAACCAACCTTGGAAAGGATCCATCCAGTGCCTGGAGAACTGCTTGGGAGAGATGGCCAAATCAAATAATCCCCTACAAAAGGACTTCATAAAAAGATCCCATTCGTCTCTTATGTCATGGCGTATCTCACTCCAATAAAATTCAAGCCACCGTTTGTCACACTAAAATACGATGGAAAGACATCTTATTTTGAACATCGAGAAGTATCAGGCCGCTGTAGATATTTATTCCATTCTAGGCGAAATGAGGTGCTGAGCATTCTCCAGCACCATAATTGTCTTGGCCCAAATCTGGTATAACAGTTTGCCCATAGGGAAAATAAAAAAATTTCAGCAGTTAGCCAACTAGTTCGTTAGCAAATATTGCTTTGGAGCGAAACCAGGGAAATAAGTTGCCAATTTTCTCGGTGTTCAACAAAGAGTATATGAGATCACACGTGATTACATCACCCGATTAAACACTATATAGCTGAAAGTGGTGGAATACAATGAGTCTAGTACCATAACGACTCTGATGAACGGATTGCGATCAGGGAAGTTATTTTGGGCATTAGCTAAAGAGCCACCGAAAATAATAATGGAGTTACTAGACAAGGCAAGGAAGATTATGAATGTCGAAGAAGTAACGGTGGCTAAAGAATTCGACAACCCCAAGCCACCGATTGGAAAAACTACAAGCAAGCAAGATCAGAAGGACATTAATGCTGATAAACTAAGGAAGTATGACGAATACACGCCTTTCACTGTTAGCATCCACCACATCCTGGAGGAAATCTGCGATATCAAAGACCTCAAGTGGCCCAAAAAATTAAAAATTCCAGCAAACAGAAGGGACATAAGTAAGTACTGCAAGTTACACAAAGACCATGGACACAACATAGATAATTGTATAACTTTGAAGAATGACATTGAGGGCCTAATCAGGAGGGGAAACCTATCCAAGTAAGTGGATGGAAATAACAGACTACATCCCAAAGAAAGTAAAGCCATGAGACATTTAGATTCACCCTGTTGAAGGATGAACGACAAGAAGAGGGAGAGGGACGATGACTCAAACGAAGACCCATATCTACCTAAAAAACCTAAAGAACCCATACGTGACATTGGCATGATCTCCGTTGACTGTAATTTCATCACGAGAGGTGAAGCTAGTGGGGGAGAAAACCATGCAGAAATGAAGGCTTACCTGAACGAGGCCCAAGCTTGCACGCATACACAGGTTAACCTAACAGCCAGTTCGGATAAATAGCCCCGCAAAGTGAACAAATATAAAATAATCGCTAACTTTTCAAAAGATAACCTATCTGGGGTGTTGTTCCCCCACGATGATCCTTTACTCGTCACCGTGGTCATTCAGGAGGGCCGGGTGGCCAGAATTTTGGTGGATAATGATAACTTCGTAGATGTATTGTTGTATATATATTACAATAAGTTAAAGCTTCATGATATAGAGCTAATGCCTTATCACCTACCTTTGATTGGGGTTTCGGGTGAAAAGGTGTACCCACTGGGGACGGTGGCGCTGTAAGTCATGGTAGACACTTGGCTGATCAGCCGAATAGAGAACATCCATTGCTTCATCCTCGAGATAAATATATTTTTTGCTTACAACTTTATATTTGAACGGATCGGCCTAAAGAAAATTGAAGTTGTTCCATCTATAATATATCAATGCTTGAAGTTACCGACCCACTTTGGAGTAGGGGTTGTCAAATATAATCAAAAGGTAGCGCGTGAATGCTATTTTATCTCGACCAACCAGGATGAGCAGAAGAAGTAGATGACCACCTATCATATAGGAACTATTGACCCTTGAGATTAAGTGAAATTGATCAATGGGCAACCCGTAGAAGAAATAGAAATAGTCCCACTTAACGCCGATCATCTAGAACGAATGGTTCAGATCGGGTCGTCCCTTGACCCACTCCTGAAGAAAAAGATGGTAAGTTTTCTATAGTAGCGCAAGGTAGTATTTGCATGGATCCATGAAGATATGCTCAACATAGATCCTGATTTCATGTGCCATGAGTTAAATATGATGGAAGGGGCTAAGCCGGTTAAACAGAAGCGATGAGTTTTTGACGTCGACAAGAATCTTTTCGTTCAAGAAGAGGTCCACAAGTTACAGAAAGATAACTTTATTGAGGAAGTTAAATATCCAGAATGGTTGGCTAGCATGGTCATGGTCCGTAAGAAGAACGATTAATGGAGGATGTGCATCAATTTTATCGATATGAATAAGGCATGCCCTAAAGATTATTTCCCGCTGCCACGAATTTACCAGCTGGTCGACGCCACTACTGGTCATGAACTCCTCATCTTCATGGATTCTTACTATGGTTACAAATATATCAAGATGAAGCCTTTCGACAAAGAAAAGGCGTCCTTTATAACCCACAGAGGTACTTTCTATTATAATGTTATGACATTTGGTCTTAAAAATGCAGGCGCCACCTACCAGAGAATGGTAAACAAAGTCTTCAAAGACCAAATCGGGGTCAATATGGAGGTTTACGTTAATGACATGCTCACTAAGAGCAAGGAAACCATTGATAAATTAGAGAAGTACCAAATGAAGCTGAACCCCGCCAAATGCATTTTTAAGGTAAATAAAGGCATGTTCTTAGGTTTTATCATCAATTAATGGGGAATCGAAGATAACCCAAATAAGATTCAGGCTTTACTCAACATCAAGTCCCCCACAACGAAGAAGGATGTGCAAAGGTTAACGAGGCAAGTGGCTGCACTTAACAAGTTCGTCTTTGGAACCACTGATAAGTGCTTGCCTTTTTTAAGGTGTTACGAAAGTCGTTATAGTAAATTGAAGAAATGCAAAAATGCATTCATAAAACTGAAGCACTACTTGGGTTCCCCACCTCTCTTTTCACGTCCAGTTGTTAGTGGAAAAGTCTACCTATATCTCGCAGTGTCCAAATCAACTGTTAGTTTTGCACTAGTGATACAAGAGGAAGGAGTACAGAAACCACCAGATCATATCAAGGGGCTGAAGTTCGATACCCTTGAATGTAGAAATTGGCATTGGCGTTAAGAGAAGCTTCGCGAAGGATGAATTTGTAATTCTAGTCCCATAACATTGTGATCTATACGGATCCGCCTCTACAAAAATTGCTACATAAGCCAGAGAAATCTAGTCGGCATATGGCATTGGTGGTTAAGTTGGGTGCGTATGATATATAATACAAATCGAGGACTGCGATAAAAGGGCGGGTTTTGGAGAATTTAATTGCTGAGTTCACCTACGAGGAGATATCATCCAAACAGACTCCCCGGGGCAGAGTTCCATCCTTAACAATGAATAGTCTCCCCCAAAGGAAATCATAGATCCCGACAGTACAGAGAAACTTACCAAGGGAGAGAGCTCCCTTAAAGAGGTTAAGGGACAATATGATGAGTCATATCATAAGCTATTTAAGTTCGGTAAAATGAAAGAAGCAAACTTTGACCTAGACAATGCTATTTAGAAGTTATATGTTGATGGATCATCTTGTTCGGTTGGAAGCGATGCGGGTATGATCACCGCCATTCCCGACGAGATAGACGCGGAATATCATCTGCATTTTCAATTTGAACTTTCCAATAACGAAGCAAAATACGAGGCTCTCATTATCGGGCTAAGCCTAGGTTTATCCATGGGAGACGTCCATATTTCGGTACACAGCTACTCCCAGTTATTTGTCAAATAGAGATTGGGGGTTTATAAATCTAGGGAGGAGTAGATGGAAAAATATTTAGCACTTGTACAACAAAGATTGGAAAGGTTCGCAGAGGCAAAAATAGTAAGGATTCCCAGACTAGAGAATGTCCAAGCAGATGCCCTGTCTAGGCTAGCCTCGATAACCAGAATGTCATTACGAAGGATGATACCGATAGAAGTATTGGCGCATAGGAGCACTGAAGAGGATAGTCTGAGAATAATGGAGGTAAATCTGGGACCATCATGGTTGGACCCCATACGAGCATATATAGAGGATGACAAGATCCCTGCAGATCCGAATGAAGTCAAAAAGATGCCCTATAAGGCAACTCAATATGTTATGAATGCGGGAGTACTATACAAGCCAGGGTACACCATTTCACTATTGAAGTGTGTTCACCCGATAGAAGTCAATAAACTTATTAAGGAGGTGCATGAAGGATGCTGTGGATCCCATTCCGTCGAAAGACCATTGGTCAAGCACATAGCAACTTAAGGGTATTATTGGTCGACCATAAAGGTTGACTGCAAAGATTACGCGAGGAAATGTGACAAGTGCCAGAGGTTTGCAAAGATCCACCATTCCCCCAGGTCCCCATCAACTCTAATTGTATCGCCATGGCCGTTCGCTATGTGGGGAATAGATCTAGTCGGCCCGTTCCTAAGGAGGAAAGGGCGATACAAATACCTAGTAGTGGCAGTGGACTACTTCACGAAGTGGGTAGAGGCCGAGACCTTGGTGGAAATGCCTTACAAAAGGGTATTCCAATTTATTTGGAAGATGATCATATGCCTCTACGGTATGCCCTATGCATTCATCATAGATCACGACACGCAGATTGATAACCAGGACTTTTAAGACTACAGCACTAGGTCCAATATCTGAAAACTACACTTTGGATTAGGGAATCCTTAATGCAATGACCAAACTAAGGTCACCAATAGGACAATATTGGATGAGATCAAGAAGAGGCTTGATGACGCAGAGGGGAATTAGATCAACGCACTCCATAGTGTGCTCCTGTAATACCCCGTATTTTTGGCAATATTTATTTTGGGATTAATTAGTTAAATGAGAATTAATTGGAAATTAATCCGGATAAAATACTAGCGAGATGTGAGTTGGTATTTGACTATATTGAGTATATATGATGATATATGAATATTGAATTATGAAATTTTTCGTGAGATTGATATACGGCAATTTGGTCATTTTATTGGGACGCGTGTGACAGTCGCGTCAGGATATAATTATTTTATTTATAAAAGTGAATTTAAATTCTATTAACCGTATGGTCGTTTTGAGTGCGCCAACGCGTCCGGAAGGGTCGAGATAGTCAGAAAACACTAGCCGGGGGTTTAGTTTAGGTCCCGGGGTATTTTTAGGCCATACCGGCATCTTATAAGGGTAGTTTGGTAATATTGTATTTTTGGGGATTAATAATGACGAAAATTAGGAGTCTTTATCTGATTGGGAATAAACCCACTAAACCCACTAACCAACCCTTAATGACCCAGTAAGCTACGGGGGTTATTAGATTAGGTTTCCAAAACTTTCCCAAAGAAAACCCTAGCCACCTTTGGAGAAGAAAGCTTGTAGAGAGGGAATTCTGCAGAGAGAGAGAGATAACTTCAGCAAATCAACATCAAAATCAGAGATAAACTCAAGGCAAGTGATTTAATTTCGTTTAATTTCAGAGAATGCTTTTCCATGCGTAGGAATTTAATAAAGATTGAATTGTTCTTGGAGTGTTATGAAAACCCATGTATTTTGGAACTTTGAACTTGAAATCTTGAAGAGAAATTGCATGTAGAATGGTAGGTAGATGATTATTCTGATGATATTAGATATTGGATGAAATTAAAACGGATTTAATTGGGTAAATTCATGATTATAAATTCTATGGTTTATATTCTTGAAAATTTGGGGAAAAGGGTAGAGATTTGATGAATTAATGATGTTTAGGATGTGTAAATTCCTTAAAAGATGTTAGTATATGATCTTAGTATGTTTAAAGATGATAAGAGACCATAAAAAATTGTTGGGATGAATTTTGGTTGAGATTAGAAGTGTAGAAATTGGTGAAAAACGTATATAGAATTTCTGGGCTTGAATCTGGTCACTCGTTAGAAGACCTACCCAGGTCGTTCGAACGAACTCGTTCGAACGAGCTTCTAACGAGTTGACAGTTTGGGGTTCTAACGAGAGGGATGTTCGTTCGATAATCTCGTTCGAATGAGATCTCGTTAGATAGCCCAGTTCGTTCGAACGAACTCTCGTTCGAACAGCCTCGTTCGAACGAGACTTCTAACGAGCTGGCAGTTTAGGCCTTTTGGCCTGTTTTGATTTTGGGAGTCCCGTAAACTTGTTCGAGGATAGAGATAGCATTCCTTTAATGGTGTATTAGTATACTTGGGATATTTGGGATATAATGAGGAGTAAATTATATAAGTGTGGATCAAATCAAATAGACATTTGAGTCGAGACGTGAGTGCCTACTACGACGTGAGAATAAATTATGGCGCGTATAAATATGGACCGGGATTATATAAGTTGTATATATATTAAGTTGGTATGAGAATGCGATAAGTACTACAATTAAACTACGGGATTACTAAGATGTGTGCTTACTTAGTATTAGTATATGAATTGTGTGTATGACATACCTACCATACTTGTTATCACGGGAGGTTTGCGTTCGCTTAGGGCCCTCTAATCCTTGTGTTGCCCGGATTTAGACTGGTTACCTCGATGAACATAGGTCAGAGAAGGACTTATTGGGATGTTAATAAGTCTGCTGATAGTGGGAGCGCAGGTATGTGCGTGACCCATGTGATGTGACTGTGTTCGCCTCCATTATTTGTGATGTTGTTATCTGTGAACTATTCCTGAGAGATTCAGAATATGTGATCCTTATGTACGTGATGTACCGGGATGGATAGCAGAGTATGTGTGCACCGTAGCTTAGTCTCGGGGTGCTTATATTGTATATTTATATGGTGGAAAATATACGCTTAATAAACTGGGAACTTTCATATGGTAATGTGTGGATAACTATGGAATAACAGAGAGGGATAATCTATAACGAGTTGTATTACTTTTATGTGAGAACCTGAATTTACGTTAAGCCCCTACTTAATTGCGAACGTTATAATGTTAATGGGAACCGAGTAATAAGGGTAGAACCTATGGCAGTCTAGCTAGATATGATGTTACTTAGCTAGTGGGTTGTGTCATTTTGATGGGTACTTACGTTAGGAGTGCACAGTTAGACGAGAGGTGAGAATTTCATGTGAGTGCACGTCCTAACATGTACTTTGCATTTAATATTTTAAATGTTTTTAAAGAACTTGCAGGTTTTTAAAATATCTCCACATTCGGGCTCTGACCCGTTTGCTTTCAAATCTATTTTTTTGTAAAACCATTTTAGGTGCCCAGCCACAAGGACACCATGCATAGGATACTCATTCAGTGGACGAGCTGTAGCTGTTTGTGGAAGTTACAGGGATTTGCTTTTAGACGCTTCTATCATTTGGATTCCATCTTCAGTATTCCTCAGTTTTAGGGCATGTTGCCCAGTTCCATTAGAGTTACATTTCCATTACAGTTTTCAGACTTTGGCATGTATTGATTCAGTATTCAGTTTAATTATTTCAGTTTGTGGATTTGTAGTGAGGAGTTTTCCTCCAGACTTTATTTACATTATGTGATGGTTATTCTATTTACTTCGGTATGGTGAATGGTGTTATTATTCTTCATTACACTTGTTGCATGTTAATTAGACTTTAATTAAAATTTGGCAACTTACTTTTTAAATACTAGGTGGTTAGTAATAATAAAAATGTTTTCGACAGTGATGCTATTAGCTGAGCCAACTTGGCATTTTGAATTAATTTAATAAAGGAGTAGCTACCCGGTATTTAATTAGTTGGGGTGTCACAGCTCCAAGCGTACATGAACACCCCACAAATATCTACTGGAAAAATGTTGTATATGCTCGCCTTTGGCACATAAGAGGTCACCCCTACTGAAATAGGTCTCCCCAGCCACACAGTCCTTAATTTTGACTCTCCAAGAAAACTAGATTTGGATATGTTGGAAGAAGTCAGAGAGAATGCAGCATTACGGGTGGCTGCCTACTAGCAAAGAGCCACACGTTAATACAACCGTCGGGTAAAGTCAAGAAACTTGAAGGAGGGGGACTATGTCCTCAAAAACGTGATACAGAAAAACAACAACATCGAGCTTAATTAGCACGTACCTTACCGGGTAACTAGCATCGTGAGGTCTGGGACTTACCGCATTGAAACCCTCGAGGGAAATAAATTCAAGAATCCTTAGAATTCTAAACATCTTAAGAAATATTATAATTATTTTATTAGTTATTTAATTTATATAGCTCGCACTGTTGCAATTAATAAAATGATTTTTTCCTCTCTCATTTCATTGACTTCTTTTCATTATGAGATATAGTGAACATATATAAATTGTTCTTCTAAAAAATGACAGTACGACCTCATAGGTCATGAACGAGGTGGTCGGCTAAAAGACCATACGACCTCATAAGGTGTAAACAGTTAAACATGTATAAAATTGTTTTCACAAGTTTACCAGAACCTTATACAACCTTATAGGTCGCGAATGAGGTGGTTGTCTAAAAGAATATATGATCTTATAGGTCGCGAATAATTAAACTTGTATATACTTGTTCTCACAAGTTTACCAAACCCTTGTACGACCTCATAGGTCACGGACATTTATACTGGTATAAACTTGTTTTCACAAGTTTACCAAACCCTTGTACGACCTCATACACCGCGAACAAGGTAGTTGGCTAAAAGACTGTACGACCCCACAGGTCTCAAATAGTTCAACTTGTACAAACTTATTATCATAGGTTTACGAACAAGGTGATCGACCTAAACACTTTGTACAACCTCACGGGTTGTGAACAGAAAGGCACCAACTATTATTTTAAGGAATAAAAGTTCTATAATTTTTAACAAGCATTCAACAATAAGATATAAATAAGAATATTGACAAGCCTTATTTAAATAAAGAGGTAGTAGTGCAACCAAAATAGTTTCATATATGATATGCCCAAAAATAAAAGCCGTTATTTAGTAAAAATAAGATAACATAAAAAAAAGATATGCAGAAGTTCATCAAACATGGTCGGGGGCAAAACCATCAACTGAAGGTTGATCACCTTCTTCACTAGATAAGGTTGTAGCCTCCCCATCATCTCCTTGCCACTCATTCACTGTCTCGGTGATATCGGGGTAATGAGTCACCACCTTCTTCTTCAACTCCTTGTACTTGTCCAAAAAATAACTAAGGCACTCAGTGTTGAATTCCGCTAAGGATTTATAGGCCTGAACAACTGCTGTTCCGACAGAAGCAAGGGCATTTCGAGTTGCTTACAACTTCGTAGCAACGTAAGACTTTTCTCTTTCAAACTTATCTCACTAACTAAAAAGGGCATCATTCAAACTCTAAATTAAGTATCATATTTTTCCTTAAGAATGATGTTCTCATTTTCCACCTTGCTCAAGTATTAAGTTCTTTCCATCAAATTCTCATCTCTCTCTTTCAGTTCAACAGAAATCTTATCAAGACCAGCTTGCAATGTCTTATTTTCATTGGCCAGCTCATTATAGGCCACATGGTTCACCAAGAACTTCTCTTGCAGAACCGTGCATGCCATGGACGTCTAAAGGACAGACACAGGAACATAATCAAGACACAACGGTCAAGCACAAAAATGATAATGAATAGTTTACAAGATATTCATACCAAGACCACAGGGGATCCAGTTTTGAACAGTGCAGGAACTCAAAATCCTTCACATGGCCCAATAACCAAGCAGATCGAGGGCATTCTGGGCATGGTAAAAGATGAAGTCTTGGTTGGTATTTGAGTTTTCATAAATGACCTTATGGTCAGGATCAAACTCAAACTCCGAGACCTTTCCATATCAAGAAGTACGACCTGGATCTGTAGCGTGGCTCGACTCAGAAGTACGATTAAGTCCCTTTAATAACTTATATAGAGGCTGCCTATCTTTATCTTCCTCTCGGGATATTTCATCACCTGGTGTAGAATGAATGGGGACTTTACCCTTAGCCTTAGCAGTGACTGCAACATCCGGCAAGTGAGAAACCTAGTCGGCTATCTTAAAAGCAGTAGCTTGTTCGGCCCTAGTCTGCCTCTGGCCAGCACCAACTATTTTTTGCCTAGCCTCAGTTAAGGCCTTACGATTAATGTGAGGAGGAGTCATTACCAATGTATTTTTAGATGGATTCTACTATACACCTGATAAGATAATAAACATAGACATCAACGTATAGAATTAAAGCATCGAAAGATAAAAAGTGAGGTGCCAATATAACTTGCCTGCTTTAAAATTTCTTTCCCCACCTATAAGCTGATCACCTGCATCGAGATGGGTATACTGATCCACCCAATCTTCCAAAGGCACCTTAAACTCTAATGGGCCCCTACCATTAGGGGGAGTATGGTCCCCGACAGTAATAAATTTCTCAACAGAAAATAAGTCCTCAAACTTGGGAGGCTTTTTCTCGCAGTACAACATGACAAGGTCAACCAAAGACTTGGGCAACCTGGGGGATCGTTTCACTAAAATGAGCAAGACAAAATACTAATATCAGAATGGCAAGACGACCAGAAAAATAAAAGAGATTTTAAACGACATGACAAGTTTTACCTATATCATTCGGTCCATTTTATTCCCTGCGAACCTTACACTACCTATCTCTCTCATGGGACCTAAATTCCTAGTCTCCTTTAATGAACACATATTGTCCCTACCAGCTATGATTGCTAGACTGGACTACAGTTACCATCCTATATTAGGGATTTCGAGCAGAAAAATAATAATACCCAAGGGCTTAGGTATTGTCTTTTAAACTATGAACATATCTGAAGATATCCCTCGTTAAATTGAAGCTTGTTCTAAGTTACCAAAACATCATGGCCCCTAGTATGGTTAGATAGTGGGGGGAAGCTGGGTTAGGGTTGCACCATAACCTCTCAAAATGGAATGAATAGTAGGATGAAGAGGTAGCCTCAACCCCACTTGTAGAGCTCATAAGGGGAAGAAAATTTCCTCGGTGTCCTTTACAGAGTAACACCTCTTTGACACACTTGGCATTCTAGTTTGGATAGCTATGGGAATGATAAATTTTTCTCTTATCATGTCAAGATCTTCCTCAGTAATAGTATACTGATAGTAACAAACATCAGTTTCGACAGGATTATAAGTGTTAGAGGAACCAGTAGGGTCCTCCTCCTTCTCATCCATAGCCTCATTTTAGGACCCTTCTACAAGGGAAGCAGATGAATGAGGCCTAGCAATTTTTGGCCTAATATCCTCAGCCTTATTAGTGGCTATATCCTCAAAAGGGGAATCAGGGTTTATTGTATCCATGGAGACGGTATTTACGTAGCCACCTTTGACGGAAGGAGGTATAACAGGGACAATAAAATAAGTATCTGAAACAGGGGAAGAAATATAGGGAACCCCAGGATCAACAAAAGAGCCATAACTAGAGGGAGTTCTAGGTGTATAAAGGGGGTGACCAAGCTCTTCCTTCGGTCTAACCACCGGTAATTAGGGGGGGGGGACCTCCTCTCAGTAATATGATGATGCTCTGACTCAAGTTCACGAATGAAGTTATAAATTTTTTGGGCGTGTGGGGGGAAAATCATAAGAACTCCTATTTCTATGCACTAAACATAGCCCAACGAAATCAATGGCCGTCTAATTTCATAATCTTCAAACAACAGCAAAAAAAAAAAAAATATCCAACAAATTGATGTACGAAAAAACCATAGATAAAATAAGGAAGGCTTATCTGGCAAAATGAATTAATGGCGGGATAAGCTATGAAAAATAGGGAAGGAACCTCATAAATACATTTAGTGATAAAAGGACTGATCTCTCAAAGACGCTTGGAGCAACGCTTGAATATCTCTCTCTCTCTCTCTCTCTTCAGCTCTGTGCAAATACCAAAGTGATGAAAATGAGATGTGTGGCGTGAATTTATACTTTTTAAAAAAGGTATTGGAAAAATGCAGCAAACTAAACGTTAGCAAATCCGCATAAATGAAACAACGGTATAGAGTATCGGTGAGCATGTTCGGTCTCCATCATTATAAAGAAGACGCTTTAGCTACTGGACATGTTTCCTTATTTTTTTTAAAGAAACCCTAAAGGCATTTTGCTCGGCCTAGGTCGACCAACGTGAGCCGACCACAAATGTCTTAATATGAGCAGCATATAACACCTCATCCACTTACCCTGCTTCAAGTTATAGAGTTCGTGAAAAAGGTATTGTGGGATTTCTGTTATACACATATAGTTCCAAAGGTAAATAAAATCCAAGTGGCAAAGGAATTGACAAATGTGTTCGGCTCTACTCCAGAATGAGGTCTTCTCAGTATTAACCTACTCGGCCTACCTTCTTGACAACTGTCACATCCATTTAAATAAGGTTGGACGCATCATATGCTCCTGCGGGCACCTGAATATTAGACGTCCTTTATTAATCACGTGGAAATATAGTAACGTGTCTATTGCAAATTGATTATCAACGCACTTATCCATAAAGCCAACACATGATCCCAGGCGCTTTAGTTTTGTTATTATCCATGTATCTTCAGGTGTAAATGCCCGACTTATAAGGGCAATCCACATGTACTCTTGCTTATATTTATAAATTACTTATAAATAGGGGACCTCGGCGGGTATCCTCTTAAGCAACGAATGTTATCAATAACCCCGATTGTAATGTTTGAAATAGTACAATAAAAACCTAGAAACACCGCGGACATAGGTTTCCTCGAGGGGTCGAACTACATAAATTCCATTGTGTTTTCTCTGTCTCTCATCCCCATTCTCTATTATCATTATTTATCTCTTAATTTTTTTAACAATTATTTGTTGTCTCCATTTTTGGAAATCAATAATAACGTTGGTGGTTCTCTTAAAGGTACAAAGATCCTTTAAAATTTGGCATAATACTAAACTTGTTGTATATCTTCAAGTAGTGTGATGTTGATATTCACTTGCTTAAATACTTCAAACATATTTTCCACTTATGACTTCTTCTTTTGAGGCGCCAAGCATTAGGGAAATGGAGCTTTATAGATGTAGTTCTTGGTAGGTGGCTGGGAAGAAGAGGGTGGGGAGGAATTTTTATCCATAGGGGAATTTTGTTTCTCTTCACCTTTTTTTGGATTCGATCTATGTTGGTGGTGAAACTTTATTCTTGAATTCCTTACTAGGCCTAAGCATTATTTATGACTGTTACATGCTCTTGGGTTTGGGAAGTTCTAGCCATTTTTTGACAAAATATTTGCCTTTAGGCATGTTCCATTTAAGTTTGGGATCACTATGGCTTGGAAATTCTCTCTTATTTCTCTCACTTAAAATTTGGGCCAATTTTCTCACTTGAACCTTGAGTTTGGGTATGGATTGAGTATTCACGTGTAGGCTCTATTGGGTCGATTAGAGGCCATTTTGAGTTTATTGCTGGAACTGGAGGGTATTTTGGGCAAGAAAATTCAACGTATCCTCTAAAGATATGATCTTTTAGGATAAAGGATACGATGTTATGGGGGTGTTCTTTTGGAAACCTGAGGGTGGGTCACTGGAGGACTGACCTCTTTGATACTAACCTATAGACCATTAAAAGTTAGGGTATTTTTCCACCTTGCATTGTACGTGTTGAAGAGTGGTTCGTACTGCTACCTATTTTGATATAAAAAATTGCTTGTTTGGCCAAAGCCTTATTAGACGGGGGCATGGGGAATTTCTAATCAAATGATAGAATGTTTCAAAACATAAACACATAGGTGAGCCTACGTGTTGGATGACCGTAAGTGCGACATGAGTTCCCACTTTACTCATTTCAAGTGCTTCAACACGATAGGTCGACGTGTCCATTCTAGAGCTCAAATTAATGTTGTTATCAACTTGGTATGTGGTACCAATGTTGGTCGGGCTTGGCTTAAATTCTTGACAGGGTGCCCAATATTGGGACTTTTTGGCTAAGACTTCTAAAAAATTATATGCATCTATCTACCTTTTTCCATAAAGTCTCCATTTCACATTGATTCCAACATAGCTCTGGTGTTAAAGTCAAACCTTTCGTAGAGGATTTGTACTTAGCGTCCTAACTCGATTCCATAATGTGGACATTGTTATAGCAGATCCTTGAACCGTTCGAAGTATATAGATAGTGATTCTCCCTTATGTTAGTTTGATGTTTTTATGATGTGATGTATCGACACCATCTTTTGGTTCAGAAATAATGTTTGGAGAAACTCTATACTCATTTGGTTCAAACTATTGATGGAATGTGGTTCGAGTGGAAGGAACTTGCTCTTTGCGTTATCTTTCAAAGAGAATGGTAACAATTTAAGCCCAACAACATCATCGAGAAGTTGTTGGTATTTGATTGTCTTGCAAATTTAATCGAACTTAAGTATGTGAAAATAGGGAACTCGTTCCGTGTATCCCTAAACATGGATATCATTTGGATGGTTCCTGATTTGAATTCCAGGTTTTTAAGCGTGATGTGGGGTAAGAAGGTTATATGATGGCTAACTCGACTTATTGGGATATAGGTAGCCCTTAAGGTTTCAGTGTTTTAATTCATTTCCCATCATAGAAAATAACGAGAATTTACCTAAAAATGTGCCGAGAATGCTAGAAGACTCCACACTAGACAAAAGTCCAGGAGTATTTTGGAACAAACTCACATACATTACTCTCACTCAAATTTTTTTCTTTCTTTATAGAAAGTAAAATAAAATAAATTGACTCAAACCTGCATAATTCCTAAACTAACAGATATCAAATTGATTTATATAAAATTGATGAGGAAAAATTAGTTTTTTAAATATATTTTTCTTGATATTAATCGTATCACAACATGATTCTCCAAATCAATATCCCTAATTAGATAGATCCCACTCTTTACAAGGGAGAATATACAAGACAACCAATAGCGGATATCGCCTTAAACGGAAATTTCACCTACAGGTAGGTGGTCGATATGAAGATTTATTGAAAACCACCAATCCTATACAACATTTTATGGGACCGATTTGATAAGTTCGTGTTGGAGTAGCTTTGAATTCTAGCCTTGTAAAGAGTTTTCTACGAGCTATGTGAACACCCTAGGTCCAATGTCTAATTAATTATAAATTAAAAATGAATGACGAGGTTATGTAAATGATTGGTTAAATTAGATATTTTCGGACTAAGGAAAGGTGATGAAATCCCACCTAAGCTTGCGAACGTTTTTTTTCCCTGAAGTCAAGTTAATGCAACATGTTAATTGAAATGCGCAAAATCCCACACAATGAGCACACAAAACTTACCCCTTATGTGGATTTTTAACGGTCGCTTGTTTACACCGAGGCAAAATTTAATTTAATGTCGATTGGAGGGGAACATTGTCTACATTTTAGTCATCCCTGAGAGTACCTTGTGCGCTTGGCAAGATTGCACAGGTGTCTTTATGATTCACACATTGTTGCTTGCTGTTAGGGATTTTTCTTCTCCATTTCATCTTTTTTATGTTATTTTTCTTTCCTTATTTTTGTATTTTTTTAAATTTTGAATGTGCTACTGAAAAATAACAGCAAAAAAATATACGAAGCGTAATGTGGGACTAAAAAAATATAAAATAAAAATAATACAATATGATGAAATAATAGTGTATTTAACGCTAAAAAGACTAAAAATGAATAAAACAAAGAAAGCACACTATGATTTTTTTTATATATTCTGTAAATAACAAAAATAATTTAATTGATTAATATATATATAAGAAAACTAATAGTGAAACTACTAATTACTAAGAAAAAATTTAAATGTGATTTTTTACACACGCTTTTTAATGGATTATTTTAAAGTCAACTAAAAAACAAATTCTGAGAACTTCAGAATAAAAAAAAATATTGGGTTCATTTTGTATTTTTATTCTTTTATGATAAAACAAATGAAAATTACTCCAAAACTCTATAATTTTACATTGAAAAGCAAATCCCCGATAACGGTGCTAAAAACTTGTTGTGATATTTTATAATACCGCAGGTGCACGGGCTATTGTAATATAGTTTATGTAAATACGGGTTGAACACATGTGGGTTTGTTCAATTTTCTAATTAAATGCTTTTTAACTAGACAAATATGGGTGTGGAAAGTATATGTAGATATAGAATAAACTAAGCATAAATAAAAAGCTAAAACATAGGGTATGTAATGAATATTAAGAGATTACTAGCACTTTAGATCCATTTACCATTTTTATTAGATTATGAATAATTTGTCCAATTCAAATTCCCTTATATAACTTAAAATTTACGGAATCTCTTCACATAAATATCAAAAAATAAAAATACTAAAGTTTAATTCAAAATATTTTTTTTATCTCTTATTAGATGGCAAAAATCCATGTTCCCTTGAAAATATCACTTTTAAGCATTTTATATCAAACATAAGCATAGATTAATAAACAACTGGTAAATTATACCAACCCCCCTAAACTATAGCGGTTTTGCAGATATCCCCGAATCTAAAAAACTCAACAAAGAGTCCCAAATAATTTACCAACCCCCCTAAACTCAACAAATAATTATACCAACCCCCCTAAACTATTGAATTTTGTCACCTAGAAAATATGTATAAAAATTTAATAATTTGTATGCATAAAATCATGTTTTTATCAACTCATTTATAATGAAAATGTGTTAGGTGTCAAAATTCAATAGTTTAGGAGGCTCTTTGTTGAGCTTTTTTAAATTAAGGGGCTATCTGCAAAATTGCTATAGTTAAGGAGGTTTGGTGTAATTTACCCCAAATAATTTAACATAAGTATAATCTATCAAATGTAAGCACTTAAAATCAAAGACTGTGAATGAACAATACAATTCCAAAGATTAAAATATTACTCTCGTAAATATTTTAGCGAATAACAAATTATTAGAACAATTAAAACTTATAGGAAATTTTATGGATTTAACTAATCAAATATGCACTAATAAAACATAAGTAAATTTCACATAATCCTAGCAATTAATTTAGGCTAAAAACATAATTAAAGAAAGAAAGAAATTACAAGTTTAATAACTAATTCTCATTAAAACAATCAACTTACAAATTTAGTCTCAATACTTGAATTCCGATAAAATAATCTCCCCAAAATTTCACACACTTTGCCTCACAAAAACACTCAAAATTTATTTTTTTATAAAATAACTAATTTTAGTGCTCCTAATTTTTTTTCTTTGTATGGGTCTATTTACCGGGGATTTATTGTGGGGGAATTATCCAACATAATGGGAGAAGCTGACATGTGTCCAACATACTTGATAATTGATCACAGCTTGGAGATAAGAATAAGAGAGGAGCCGATCAATGAAAATATCGAACTTGGATTCACTCTACCAAATCACAACAGCATTCCAAGGTCGTGGAGTCCGACACGATTCATTATCTTCATGTTATTTATAAACATAACATACACCCCTGGGAAAAGGTGCATGCCATCTTTATTGTCAACAACTGATTAATTAAGAGAGAGAGAGAGAGAGAGAGAGAGAGAGAGAGAGAGAGAAACTCCTTATAGACATATACACATTAATGAACCACGTAAATTATGAGTTGTGTGGTTGTGATTTTACTTTTTTCTCAACTTAATTGTGTTGAATTAATCATAGTAGATTTTTACCATCTATAATTGGTGTTGTCTGTGGGAATCGATTTCATTTTCTTAACCAAAAGAAGCCAATGAACAATCATGTCTCACTCGCACAACCCACGTCGGCCATCTAACAGGGATCATCAGAATGATTAAAAAGGACCTCCAGCACATAGGGTTAGGTTTGAAGTTTACCTCAATAAGAGTCTTAACACTCCTAGTTCACGGTACCGTCCCCAAGAGGAGCTACCTGTTGAAAGTTTTAAACAACTTAGGTTTACCCAGATCTCGTGACTGATACATGCCTATGTACGAAAAGTTTGCCAATAAGAGGACATTGTGCACCTCCAATAAGAAGAAAGCACCTGTTTACAATGTTGCCTTGAAAGAATGGAGAAATATCTCCATAAGGAAAATTCAAATGTCTTGCTCGGACGCATTGCCCTCAGATGAACAAAACTCGCAGCTGAGGAAGAAGTTCACAACACAGTCATGAGCACTCCAGGCACTAGGATTGGCCTGGTAGGAAGAACTAAGAGGGAGGACAACATAAGAAAGTTCTTTACGACCTCATTCGGCGAGATATGGACGAGCACATTTCTAATCGGTGGGCCAAATTCACTAAGGAACTAGCTAGAAGGGACCTTATCAACCAGATGAAGTCTTTTTTTCCAAGATCAATTGAAGAACCAGAGCCTCCTAAAAAGTTCCACCCCCAAATTCAAAATCTATTATGGGAAATCTGATCCCATCAATCATGTTAGCCAATACCGGCAGGCGATGACTTTATTGGGGAAAAATAAAGTTGTCATGTGGTGCCCTATTCAGTCTGGGGGATATTCTGCAAAAATGGTTTGAAAAGTACCCCACATGTCTATCACCAACTTCATGCAGCTTGTGGGGGCTTTCACTGTGAGATTCATCACCAGTAGATATCATAAAAAAGTTTGGACTCACTTCTTACCATAAGGAAGAAGTCCCAGGACACCTTGTGGGAGTATGCTCGACAATACTAAAAAGCTAATAATGAAATGGAAAATCGGTTTGATCAAGATCATCTTATAGAGAAAATCTATGTTACACCAATATATTACGAAGAAAGAGGTTAATAATATTGATGATCTTATGTCCAAAATTAAAAAGTACGCAAAAGTGGAAGATGTGGTGTTTTGCACATAATACGAAAATGGTCAGTCAAAGGTGACCAAGAATGATGAAAAAGATAACAATCCAAGGAAGGGGGCAAGAAGAAGAATGGTTGATCCAAGAGTAATGAAAAGAGGAACCCTATAAAGGCTCATCGGGTGATCAATATAGTGCTTATAAAACCGATCTAAAAAATCTTGAATAACACTAAATATCAAATGTACTTTAAGTGTATGAGGAAGATGACATGGGAATTGTAAAAAAGGAATACTTCCCTTAGGTGTTCCTACCACAAGGAACACAGGTACACAATGGAGAAGTGTAAAGAACTCAAACATCACCCGGAAGAATTGGCTCAAGCGGGACACCTTAACGATTATGTGGAGAAGAAGGGTGCAAAAATAACTGACCAAGATAAAAAACGGATAATGTCCTGAATGATGATGACATGGGGCATGAATTTGCGATCATCCACAATGCTTCAAGCTTGAACTGGATTCAGGGCAACTCTATTAGGATGGAACTAAAGAATGTTACCGCAGTCATGAAAGCCTTCCAAATTGACCCGTCTAAGACCTTAGTGGGATAACTTCATCGAACAAAATACATTGACTATAAAAATCATATATTCGTCACTGAGGAAAACTTGGTTGGGGTCAGGACTCCACATCATGATGTGCTAGTAATCACTCTACAAAATTACCAATTGGGGCGTGAATAAGCTACTTTTAGATAAGAGAATCTCCTAAAAGGTTATATACCTCAAATCATTCAACAAGCTTAACCTTAAGATGGAATTTTTGAAGGAAGATACCATGCCTTTGGTCGGCTTCACTGGAAAGATTACATGCCCCTTGACTTACAAAGCGATCCTGGGACGAGGATTGATTCATGCCATAAAGGTTGTCCCCTTAACTTATCACCAAAAGCTCAAATGCATTACTGACTGGGGATAATGGAGATAGGGGGAAACAAGGCTATTTTAGGTAATGCTTTATCACTTCTATTACGCTAAATAGGAAAAGATAAAAGACAAAGTGGTCATTGATGAGACAAGTAAGGACGAGGCTACTCTGTCTAAGTAGCAACTAAAGTATGGGAGAATGGGGGTAGAAGAAATAAGGGTAGACCCCATAGACAAGGTTATAAAATAAGAAGGTATATTTGAAGATTCTCACTCGAAGAAAAAGTTTATAATTGGAAGTTCACTTACTGATCACAAGAAGGAAAAAATGATTTCTCTTATAAAAAAGAATCAAGAAATAATTTCTTGGCAACCCTATGATATGCCCGATATTGAACCTGAAGTCATTTGCCACACGTAGACTAATCATCTACACCAATCACACAAAAATCTTGGCAAACAAACCCCGAAAAGGAAAAAGTTGTGGAGTAAGAGGCGGGGTAACTTCTAAAAGCAAGGTCCATCAAAGAAGTTTAATTATCCAAGTGAATATCTAATCTAGTCATGTTTATAAAGAATAATGGAAAGTGGAGAGTTTGCATAGGCGTTACCGACCTAAACAAGGCCTATTCGAATGATAACTTTTCTTTATAAAAGATCGACCAAGAGGTCGATACTAAAACAATTAATGAGCGAATGAGCTTCTAAGACTCAGGGTATCATCAAATCCCTTTGTTTGATCTCAACCAGGAGAAGACTTCATTCATCACCACCGTTGGTTTATACTACTACACAGTCATGCCATTTGGGCTCAAGAACATAGGAGCATCTTGCCAATAACTGGTCACTAAGATATTCAAGTATGAGATGTGCAACACTACGGAAGTCTATAAAGACAGCTTGCTCCTAAAAAAATCATAAAGGGGATTATTTACAGGACCCGAAGAAGATATTTGAAGTCCTTAAGTACTACAAGATGAAGCTCAACGCGTCCAAATGTTCTTTCAGAGTACAGTCTTGGAAGTTTAATTAATGCAATTATCTTTCTTATCATTCCAAATGACGGGCTTGCTCGTTCAATTAAAAATTATTATTATGGCAGAACTTGCTTGAAAATTTGTTCAAATTTATCCAATCAAGTTTTGATCATCAATTTAAATGCCTTAATGAGATTACAATTAATTTTATATCTTAATGTTACATATCTTCATCATTAACAAACATGGAAACATCAAGAATTGCCCAAGTAAGAAATAAATCCATAGGGGATCCCTAGGCACTAAGTGTACCAGCTTTGGTCGATTAAAATCCTGAACATGTGATTGGCTCTACGACCAGGTCCATTTTTGCCATAGTTTTTCCTAGGCCTAAGGTAATGTGATGACACTATCCTAAAATGTAAGGAAAATAGCAAACACATACTTGCAATAAAAGATGGGGAAATATAAGACATGTAATTAACTAAATAATTTCATTCATACTCAAGATTATTACAAGTGTTTAGGTCATCGAATTTCAAAAGTGTATATACAAAAAGGATGAACAAAAATTTCATCTTCGATATTCCATCTCAGCAGTCATTATAGCACAACAACTATCGTGTTGATTAGGATGAAACTCGCTGTCTATATCATGGTCGAGGAGATGGTTCCTTATTAGCTGGATAGGAATGGCATCGACAGGAATTCATAATTCCTCTATCCTAAGGGGAGGGAGCCAAATAAATAGGCGATATACCCCAGTATAATGCCAAAATTGAGAGTCTTGAGGAACCCTCTTGATAGCCAAGACATTTAGCTACCCATGATTGTAGGTAACCTACCTATCTTCATCCAAATAAGGTAAGGGATCCATCCACTCCTCATCATATCCCGTCAACCAGATTTCGCGAGGACCATGGAAAAAATGGTACCACAACCTCATTATCTTTTGATATAGACTTATCTTGGCCTCTTGATATTATCTGAATATTTTTTGACCTTGCTGAGCTCCTCCTTTAAAGAGTTGTTCTCCCTCTCTAGCAGTTCAAAATATTTTGCCACATCTCTCACCTCATACCTAAGTGAAGCAATCTCACCAGCATTCTCGTCGTAAGCATTTGTCATCTTTTAAAGTACTCATCGAATAAATAAGAATGTTTCATGATCTCAGCCAAAAGCCTCCCAACCAATGATCAAGTTCAGATATTTATTTTAATTAGTTACTAAAACCAATGCCAAGTCATTATCAAACTACAAAAATCAAAGGGAAGGCATTCAGAAATCAACGTTAAAGAAAAAACATACCAGTGATAAAAAATAAATGCTCGTGAAAGATATAATAAGGCCAAAACTAACAAGTTATTTCGTAATAGTGAAGAAGTTTGGCAAGAACTTACAATGGAAATAAATAAAAGACATGAAAACACAAAGATATCCAAGGCTAATATAATTTGATTAGTCTTCTTTCTCTTTCACCTACTGTTCTTTGGCTAGACCTTTGTTCGGGTTTGCAACCTCTTTTTCTTAGTTGGTTCTTTCCTTATCTTGGCCATTAATAAATGCTTCATCATTTTCATCATCCAAGCTTAGAGAAGAGCCTGAATGATGCCTATCGAAGAGCTATGACTACGAATTTAGTCCAACTGCTTCTTGGCTTTGGTAAATGTGTCATCCCACCCTTAATCACAGGTCTTGTACTTGGCAGATAAGGCCTCAAATAAGGTCTTAGCATACTCTTCATCAACCTTCTTCAGCTTCTCAACCTTGGACTTAAGTTTGGCAAGCTCCAGCTCTTTGGACTTCTTTTCCAATTTATTGCCCTTCTTAGCAGCTTGGAAAGCCTTTTGGGACTCACTTATAGCGTGGTCCAGATCAATGTTGACTTTATCCTGGTTGGCCCTCCTATATAGGATTTTAACAAAATCCACCAGAATTGCAAGACAAAGGTCGAGAAAGAAAGTCAGTGAAACGAAGATTCCATGGAGAAATAAAGTACTAAGACAATTACAAGTAATCACTAGAGAAAATTCTTGCACAACACGGGAGACTAGGTTATTGGTAGGCAATTTACTGACTACATCTTGATCGACTTTAAAAGGTCCATCCTCAGCAGTTCAATGTCCAACTCAGCATTTTTATCCATTAACATGTAGACATGGATCTTCTTTTTAAGGGCATCCACCTTGTTGGTTAGAAGGGTAACAATAGCAAGATTGGTATCAGTCTTACTCTTCTTTGTAGGATGGGCTTGCAATTTATCAGGGGAATTCGATCAATGAACGGGGTCGGATGCTCCCCCGATATCCATCCTTTTAGAGGATTGAGCCTTTGGAGAAAGGGATAAATCAAACTCCTTCAACAAGTTGGGTAATTTTTTTCTCGAAGGCATTTCTTACTCTGAGGTAGAAAGGATGACGATAAGGATCATGGTGATATGTAAACACTCAAAGGATCCCAAAGTTATAGCACCTAAAGACCCCTCGCTAAAAGAGGGAATAGGGATCTCAAATTATTAGTTGACTGACCTAATGATAAAGGAAATAGTGGTGTTGGTTTACTCCAACAAAAGAGATGTCGATCTGGGGTGTTCAGCACCAACAAATAGTGTCCTATTAAGCTTCTAGACTTTTCTTAATTTTTGAAAGTTGATGTGCGACTTATGGGATTATTTTTTCTTGTTCTGTTATCTACTCTACCATATATCTACTCTTGTGCTGCCATTGTTATTGCTAGATTGAGCTTATCAACACCTCATACTGGTGGTGCTGTTTATAATATCATCATTTTGGCGCCGTTTGTGGGGAGAACGTAGATATGGACACCCTCGTAGTTAGCTTTTCACGACTTGATTTCAAGGATATATTAGCTCCCCATGACGAACCTCTGGTCATCACCACAAGGGTGCATGGGTGTGAAGTTCAGAGGATACTTGTGGATGGGGGATGTTCTGCAGATGTTATGTTTTGCCCCTGTTTTAAGAGCTTGGGCCTCGATAGAGCTAGGTTTATCCCCTATCATCATCCCTTGATTGGCTTCAGTGGTGAAAAGGTCCACCCATTGGGTATGTATGAAATGGATGTGAGAATGGGAGATAAATGGCCTAAGAGGTTGACCAGGGAAATCAACTTCTTTGTGATGGATGAAAATGTCTTCTCAGCCTACAACCTCATCAGGGGACTAGTAGCCCTCAAGGAATTTGAGTCCATGCCTTCAACGGTCCACCAGATGTTAAAATTCACGACTCTCTATGGAGTAGGGAAAGTGCAAGGTGATCAAACGTCGACATGAGAATGCTACTTTAACTCTGCAGAAGAGAGAGATGCTTATAGGAGGGCAATAACCACGTACAACTTTGACACCCTTGATCCTAGAGATGAAACAAAGCTCAAAAAGGGGGAGGCCGCGGAGGAGGTAGAATCCATCGTCCTCAATAAGGACGAGCCGAAAAAAACTATCCAAATCGAAAAATCCCTAAGGCCTGAGATCAAGGAGGAACTGGTGAAGTTGCTAAGGAAGAGACAGAGTATCTTTGCCTGGAGCCATGCAGACATGCTAGGTATTGATCCGAAAATTATGTGTCATAAACTTAATATTATAGAGGATGAAAAGCCCATTAATTATAGAAGAAGAATATACTCAAGAGAGAAGTATGATGTCATTAGATATGAGGTTCAAAAGCTTGAAGAGGCCAAGTTCATCATAGAAGTTATATAACCTGAGTGGTTATCTAATGCTGTCATAGTTCCCAAACCTAATGGGAAATGGAGGATGTGTGTAGACTTCACCGATTTAAATAAGTCTTGCCCAAAGTACAACTTTCCCCTGCCTTGTATAGATTAGATGGTGGATGCCACAACAGGATATGAGCTCATGAGCTTCATGGATGCATATTTCGGGTATAATCAGATCTTCCTGAACTCGACTGAATCAGAGAAGACAACCTTCATTACATATAAGGGGACCTATTGCTACAAGGTGATGCCCTTTGGCCTGAAGAATGCAGAGGCTACTTACCAACGTCTTGTAAATAATATGTTCGAGGATCATATAGGCAATACCATAGAAGTCTATGTAGAATACATGCTAATGAAGAGTCTGAAGGTCGACACTCATGTGGCTGACCTTGAAAGAACTTTTGACACCATGGAAAAATTCAGAATGAAGCTCATCCCTACCAAATGTGTCTTAGAGGTAAGAGCAGGAATGTTTTTGGGCTTTATCGTCAATCAAAGAGGAATAGAGATCAAGGCTTTGATAGAAATGAAGACACCCAGAACCATCAAAGACATTCAGAGGCTGACCAAACGAGTGGCTGCACTTAACAGGTTTGCATATAGAGCTACAGATAAATGTCTTCCTTTTTTCAAAGTTCTTAGAAAGGCCTTCAAATGGAATGAGTAATGTGACATAGCTTTTAAAGAACTCAAGTCCTACCTCGGCTCCCCTACTCCTATTTCGGTCAATTCAGGGTGAGAAGCTATAGGTATATTTAGCTATCTCAAAGTTAGCCATCAGTGACGCAATAGTGAGAGAAGAGGATGGGGTATAGAGACCAGTGTATTTCAATAATAAAGCACTCCAAGGGTCTGAGCAGAATCACGCTCGGATTGAAAAGTTAGCCTAAATACATGCTTCTAGGAAAATGAAGCCATACTTTCAGATCCACTCCATGTATATCCTCACTGATTCCCCACTCAGACAGGTCCTTCATAAGCCCGAGAAGTCAGGAAGGCTAATGACCTAGGCAATCGAGTTGGGGGAGTATGATATCGTTTATCATCCCAGGGTTGACATCAAGGGATAAGAACTAGCAGATTTTATGGCCGAGTTTATCTGGGATGAGACAAATGTTGAGAACAGTCACAAGGCTGTAGAGGAGTCAGTAGAAAGAAACGTTGGCCGAGCTTCGGATGAGGTTGAGTAAAGTACAGTCAGACAAATAATAGTTGGGAATGAAGAAGAAAGATATATCTTAAAGCAAGGGACCCTCTCAGAGGGAAGCTTCTCTTCAAATGAAACCATCTGGAACCTCTTCATTGATGGGTCGTCCTATAAAAGCGAAAGCGGAGCAGTGTGACACCCCGCCTAATTAAATACCAGGCGATCACTCCTTTATTAAATTAAAATCAAGGTGAACAGTTGGTTCATTCTTAGCATCACTGTCGTAAAAATAACTTTTTCCAAATTAACACCCTAATTAATTAAGCTAAGTGTCAAAACCATTTTTCAACATTTCTGACCAATTTTATTTTTAAAGGAAAATTATTTATTTAATTAGTAACAACATTTTCAATAAGTAAGAATCATACAACAATTAACCTGGAACATAATCCAAATGCTTTAAACATCCAACATCCAAAATCCCAACATTTAAAACTAAATGTAAAACATACATTCTGAATAAATCCCAAAGTAACAGTACGGGAACTAACTGAAATATAAATGTCCCAACAAAACAGATAAATAGTGGAAAGGGCGACACATGCCCCAGTAACTGAGGATCATAGGAGTGGAATCAAGTAAATGAAATCGTCTAAGCAAGTGGCCTGCAACTCCCACCTAAGCTGCAGCTCGTTTCTTCCAAAGGATCCTAAGCAAGACGCCCCTCTGGCTGGGCACCTGTAGTACATACATATATATACAAGAGAGAGAGAGAGAGAGAAAAACGGGTCAGAGCCCGATAGTGTATATGATTTAAAATTGTTTAGCAAGTATTTAAATTGATACAGGCCAATGCAACAACATATTAGTGCGACCCTCTCTTGAGAAATTCTCACCTCTCTTCTAATGTGCACACCTATCGCACTAACCTTCCCAATGGTCTATCTTATCATATAACACGCTATCCTTTCCCAATGGTTTAACTTATCTTAGATTATTCGCAGGATTCAAAATTTAACGATTTAATTGTTTGAAAAGAATATTTCAATTAGTAACCAAAGTTCTCATTTTAACTTTATAAATCAATAAAGTTTTCCAGTGTCACATTATACTTTCTCAAAACAAGTATTTACAATTTGAGTCATCAACCATATCCTACATATCAAATCACAGTAGGCAGTTCCAGATTTCAGAATTTCATATATATATATATATATTAACTACTCGTATAATATATATATTATAACAGCACCCCAAATAAACTATGGTGCGGGCATACTCTACTATCCAAAGCCCCATATCACTCATATTAAGGGGAATACATTCGGAATCACTCTCGAATTGTATTAACATACATACACAAACAATATTGAGGCGAAGAATAGATTCCAAATCTCTAAGAGGATGGCACATGCCTGCGTCTCTTAGGACCGTCTGAACTATCACATCGATAGCCTGTACCAAGGATAACTATCTTCTAGGGTACAAGTCAATATCCCCCATAAATGTCCCATCGAGATAAGACTGTCCCAGCGTGGTAACCTCAGGGATAGCAAGTAGCGTGGGCATGATTTTCACACATAAATAGTACATGCATACACAATCATATAACTATACTAATATTACCATAACAATATTAGGTATATCTCAAATCCCATAGTTACGACATTTATCCTTATTTTCACATTATTGGTATCGCGTATAAGGGTTCGTCTCTAACCTTAATTCGAAGGATTCTTCCATCTTATTACGTAACTCACATGGACTCTATCTTCCCAAGTATAAAATTCAGTAGGTGTCCTTTTTATGTTCCAACGTAACCCTCTTATGTATCTCCCCCTTTAACACATAAATTCATCGACCCTTAAGTAATTATCCCCAAAAATATAATTCTCGTCTCATATTAAAAGTCACAAAATTATTCATATGTCCCACTGATCTTCCCTATCTCCCAAAACACTTTATTAAGGATGTCCAAGAATTATTTCACGATAAATTGGATTTAACTTATTTAAAAAGGGAAATAGGAGTCTGCCAGGAGGGGTCGATCGATCGATCGAACCTTCGATCGATCGAAGCTCTGGGCTCGATCAATCGATAAAGAAGGTCTGCGAAATCTGCAGACTTGCAGTTACGGGTTTCATCTTCTAACTTACACCAAATCCATATTTTACAATCCCAAACCTCTCAAAATTTGTACTACTAACATCCTAACATGATATTAGACATTTCCTACGTAAAGCATGTCAATCTCTATCATTAAACATGGATTAATAGCCCAAAAATTTATATAATCATCAAGAACCCTAGAATTCTCTTAAACATGGTTCTAACAAGTATTTCCAGAAATTTCTTCTTATAAACATCATAATTTCGTGGGTAAATTCCTCTACATGGCAAGGGTTTCCAGAATTATCATTTAGACCATAACTACATGCGATTCCTATCTCAAATCTTAGGTTTTCTTCCATAAAACTCATCCTAATCATTCCTACACTAATATGAAAGATGCATCAACGAAATAAGAAAGATAAACACTTGCCTGGGATTTTCAAAAGTCTGGTTTGGTGTCGAATTCGGTATGGTTGCGTTCCCCGTCTCGCGATCTACGCGTTGGTGGTGGCGGCGGTGCAAACGGGTGAGTTTCGGGCCTTGAATTTGCCTTGAGAGCTCTCTCCTTCCTCTCCTATGGCCGTCACTTGTGTTTAGAGTTTCTAACCCTAGATGATAACCCAGATATCTGATATAGCCCCTTTAATTTTCGTGGGTTTAATTACCCAAAAATACAAAATGACTAAAATGCCCTCCCGGGGTACTAATTAGGCCTAAAAATGCCCCGAGACCCGAACTAAACCCCCGGGTATACTTTTCTGACTATCTCGACCCTTCCGGACGCGTTGGCGCACTCAAAACGACCATACGAACAACTTAT
The DNA here is from genome assembly GCA_949130495.1 of Sambucus nigra. Lineage (NCBI taxonomy): Eukaryota > Viridiplantae > Streptophyta > Magnoliopsida > Dipsacales > Adoxaceae > Sambucus > Sambucus nigra. The sequence continues at coordinate 300,782,168 of OX422209.1, read as the reverse complement.
AATATATTCACTTTTATTTATCAATATTTAGTCCCGACGCGACACGGGCGCGTCCCGACCCAAATTTCCAAAGTTGTCATTTTATTCACTCGTGACATTCAATATAACCAATATTACATATTACTTTGCTCATTAGTAATATTCAACAAATTTCCCGTAATTACTAACTCTCGTCACGTTAATAATTATAACATAATTAATTTCTGGATTTTTATTAAATAATTAACTCACATTAAATTTAATAAATCCCCAAATTAATATAGCATAAAAATACGGGGTATTACAAGCAAGTCTAATAGTTTCAGCACCAGATGGTACAGATATTGATTATGCACTGAGGTTCAACTTCAAAGCTTCCAATAACGAGTCAGAGTATGAGGCATTAATAGCAGGTCTCTCTTTGGCAAAAGCCCTCAATATCGGCTAGCTCATAGTCCATAGTGACTCAAGACTAGTCGTGAACCAAATCCTGGGGGTGTATGAGGCTAAATATAAGAGGATGGCTAGATACCTGAGGAGGGTGAAATCGAAGCTAGAAATCTTCAAGGAAGTAAAGATGAAGAGGATACCTTGGATAGACAATAGCTGAGCTGATGCACTCGTAAGGTTGGCCTCATCAACAAGAACATACATAAGGAGAACAGTGCCAGTTGAGATTCTGATCAAGCCGACCATCGAAAAGGAAGAGGTATGGGAGCCTAGCGGATGGAACCTCTTATAAGATACATCAGAGAGGGAGAGATGCCAGAGTCAAAGCTAAAAAGGAGAAAACTGAAGTTCAAAGATGCTAAATTCAGTATTGTAGGAGATGTCCTATACAAGAAGGGATTCCTACTCCCTCTTCTCAGATGCGTTCACCCTTTAGAGGTTCCATACATCTTGCAAGATGTACATGAAGGCTCTTATTCAAGTCACATTGGGGGAAAATCATTGGGTAAGAGGATAATCACTCAGGGATTTTAGTGACTGACCTTGGCCAAAGATGCAGCTGCATATGTGAAGAAATGTGATAAGTGTCAGAGGTTCTCCACCATTCCCTATTAGCCTTATTAACTTATGACTTCTATCAGTTCCGCTGGGCCATTTTCAGTATGGGGTATTGATTTAAGTTTAAGTGCTGATTTTTGCAAATTATCATCATACTCTCAAACCGAGAGACCCGAGACTATGCGATCAGTTCCTACAAGTTACATTGGTCCCGTACGAGGTGTTCGTGCCTCCTATGGGGTCGTTTGGGGGTTGGTTTAAATTTTCACCCTTTGACGACATGTTTTTAACTAAGTGTGATTTTTGCAAATTATCGTCATATTCACAAACCGGGAGATCCAGGACTACGCGGTCAGTTCCTACAAGTTACATTGGTCCCGTGCGAGGTGTTCGTGCCCCCTACGGGATCGTTTGGGGGGTGGTTTGGGTTTTCACCCTTTAACGGCTTGTTTTTAAGTTTAAGTGCTGATTTTTGCAAATTATCGTCATACTCTCAAACCGAGAGACCCGGGACTACGCGATCAGTTCCTACAAGTTACATTGGTCCCGTGCGAGGTGTTCGTGCCTCCTACGGGGTCGTTTGGGTGTTGGTTTGGGTTTTCACCCTTTGACGGCATGTTTTTAACTAAGTGTGATTTTTGCAAACTATCATCATATTCACAAACCGGGAGACCCGGGACTATGCGATCAGTTCCTACAAGTTACATTGGTCCCGTGCGAGGTGTTTGTGCCTCCTACGGAGTCGTTTGGGGGGTGGTTTGGGTTTTCACCCTTTGACGACTTGTTTTTAACTAAGTGTGATTTTTGCAAATTATCGTCATATTCACAAACCAGGAGACCCGAGACTACGCGATCAGTTCCTACAAGTTGCATTGGTCCCGTGCGAGGTGTCCGTTCCCCCTACGGGGTCATTTGGGGGGTGGTTTGGGTTTTCACCCTTTAACGGCTTGTTTTTAAGTTTAAGTGCTGATTTTTGCAAATTATTGTCATACTCTCATACCGGGAGACCCGGGACTATGCGGTCAGTTCCTACAAGTTACATTGGTCCTGTGCGAGGTGTTCGTGCACCCTACGGGGTCGTTTGGGGGGTGGTTTGGGTTTTCACCTTTTAACGGCTCGTTTTTAAGTTTAAGTGCTGATTTTTGCAAATTATCATCATACTCTCAAACCGGGAGACCCGGGACTACGCGATCAGTTCCTACAAGTTACATTGGTCCCGTGCGAGGTGTTTGTGCCTCCTACGGGGTCGCTTGGGGGGTGGTTTGGGTTTTCACCCTTTGACGGCTTGTTTTTAACTAAGTGTGATTTTTGCAAATTATCATCATATTCACAAACCGGGAGACCCGGGACTACGCGGTCAGTTCCTACAAGTTACATTGGTCTCGTGCTAGGTGTTCATGCCTCTACGGTATTTTTTGTGTTGTTTTACGTTTGCACCCTTCGATTGCATGTTTTTATGCTGAAATCTAAATATTTTGCAAATTTACGTCGTACACTTAAACTGGGATCCCCGTGACTACGCGGTCGGTTCCTATGAGTCGCATTGATCCCGTGCGAGGTGTTCGTGACTGCGCGTGTCTCATTCTGGTATGTTTATTAGTTGTTTTACATTTTCATTCACCAATGTTCAATTTTCAAATGTTGTATGCTAGCCTTAATCAATTTAGAACACTTACTTATTTCATAAATTTCGACAGAGTTTCCTTTGTTTATTCATGAAATCCAACTTATTTTAATATTAACATAAGCCCAACAACAACAACAAGCACAAAAGCTGCAGCTAAACCACCAATAAATCCCTTCCATCGATTTAACATCTAAAAATAGTATATAAATCCATATATAGCCCCTTCCTCCATGTCAACCACTTATTAAGGCCTTAAGACACACATCTTACACAACACACACGCGCGCACACAACTAAATGAAGAATTTACTTTGGTAAAGGTGCACTACATTATAAAATTTTCTATCATCAATATAAAATACTTACCAAATTTATTCGCAACTTGAGATCCTCCGAATAAGCTCCCTCATTCTTGATCCTTGCGTATTTGTGCAAACAACTTGAGATCTTCCCTTTTCCAATCACTTCTTCGAGTTCCGCTTTGGCTTTCACCAGTGTGCTGATGTTGTATCAGTCCCGACACAAAGAGGTCCTGTAATACCAAAATTATATTTAAAAAGATATATTAACCATTATGTAGGGAAAGTAGTCATTTTACAACATGTGACTTAATTTTCTGACTTGTGAAATGTTCTTGGTTTTTTGTTTTATTTACCAGTTTTTCAATTTTGGCATACATGAAGAATTAGTGAAAATGAGTAAGTAATTGAGAAAGGCCACAAACCAAGCACATGTGTTCGATGTAGGTCCTATCGATTTGTCGATTTATTCCGAGTCCTATTGTGAAATATTGAGTATTGTCCTCACCCTGGGTCCTATTCATTATACTAAATAATTGCGAGTGTACAAAATAAATAAGACAGTCATAAAGTCTATAAGCATGAACTATAATGTTACCATAGAAGTAGGATCTTACTTAAATTGACACCAATTACTACTTAATCACTGCACAAATTGACATCAATAACTATATCTCATATAAACTAAGGTTGTGCAAGTAATGTAAATGGTAAAATCTTAAATTACCAAAGAAAGTGGGGTTTCCAAGGTTGTGCAAGTAATGTAAATGGTTAATTTTGGATCTTTTAGAGGTTTGATATCAAGGTTCAATGGATCTTTGGGGTCGGATGTGCTCTTTAGCCAAGCCATTGAGGATAGTGGATTATTAGACTTAGGCTATAAGGGACAATATAAACTTGATGTAACAACAGAGATGAGGTAAGTTTGGTAATGGCCAGGCTAGTGTTAAAACCAAGCACTAAAAGCTTAGGATTCACTCCATTAAAGATGAAGAGGGTAATACTTGGGAGAATAATCAAGACGTTATTAATCATATTGTGGGATTATTTAAGAAACAACTTACAGAAGACCAAACTACCATCTTTAGTAGTGTAACTGCAAACCTTATTCCTTCTCTCATTTCCACTCCAGAGCGAAGAATCTGAAAAATGTATGGGCACATTATGATATACAATTGCAGTTACGATGATTTCAAGCCATGAGATGAAAAATAGATTAAAAAACTAACACAAACTTGAACTTTTAAAAAATGTACTAAATTGAAAACATAACATTCTGAATAACATCCTTAAACTTACCGAAGGCGTTCAACAAAAGGTTTTAGGGACATTATCTTTTTCTCCTTGATCCGAGGAAACACATTGCAATGTAGAATTGTGATGGAGCATACTTGGGAATGTTTTTTACTGTCCGTCTAGTATGCATAACACAATATTATCCCAACAAAATACATGTTAAATTACAGAACATCTTGTAGGTTAATAACAAGTGAAAGAATAAAATACATGTCAAATTAGTTAGAAATTACTTATCATGGGGCAAAAACTAAAAGATAAAATGGAATATTAGTAGCTCTAGAATCCCGGGCACCATTGTTAGGCTTTTGAAGTGGAACATTCAATCAAACCTAAGATTAGTTTTATGCCATAAGGGGCTTTGGAAAACAACATGTCGAAGTTCATGATGGGTTCAACAATATTCCTTATAAAATGTTTTAAGAATGTGAAATCCCCATGCCCCTCTATCGATAAGTTTCATGCAATTTCAATCATATAAAGACCTAAACTGTTCTCCTCATTGCACCATCATATACTAAGCTACAATGAATAATCTAAATACAATAAAATTTGAGTGTCACCCCCTTGGTGCCAAATTTTTTTGAGGTTATTTTTAGAGATTACGAGTAACAAGACATGGCTTTTTTTTTAAATCTCCATAAGTTAACTTTTTTAACAAAAAAATTAAATTCATCAAACTCAAATTTAAACCAAATTCAAACCAACAATATCTCTAAAATTAATCATAAAATTGACCCTGAATATTAAACCAACAATAACTGTAAAATATTTCTAATAAATATCAACCATTTACCTAATATGAACTCTAAATTTAACATCTAACATAAATGTTAGACGCGTTGTATATTCCCTGTATATAGGTTCACACCCTTTGCGAGGTTTCTTAATGGCATTTAATTATCTAAAAAAAAGAGGTAAAACAACACTGTGATACTAAAAGGGGTAAAATAGTTGTGCCATTTATACTAATAATTACTATAAATCAATATTCACATTTATATTAATATTAGAATGGGTAAAACGACACTAATCTCAGCAATAGTTTTAGAACCTTAGCAATCTCATAATATCAGCAATGTGTACATATAGATATTAATAAAAAAATGGGAGGATTTACCTGGGCTGGCTAGGGCTCCGTCGTTGCGTCTATCTGTATTTTTCTGCTCAGGTGGGTGGGTGGTGGAGGATGGAGATGGAGATGTGTGGATGGTGGAGGATGGAGAGGATGTCTACGGATCGGGACTGAGCGAGGATGGTGGATGGCGAGGACGGCGGCGGTAGAGGACGGTGGATGGCGAGGATGGCGACGGTCGACGATGGTGGAGGATGGCGAAGCTCGGCGACGATGGTGGATGGAGAATTTATTGAGCGTGTGAGAGGGAGAGAGAGAGAGAGAGAGAGCGGGGGCTGAGCGAACGAGAGAGGGAGAGAGCGGGAGGCTAAAAAATTAAGGGGGATAATTTTTTTTTTTGGTTATTTATATTTTAGTGAAGTGTACTTATGTTTGGCACACTTTTAAACAGTGCCAAATTTTGGCACTGTTTTAAAGTGTGCCAGATTGTTATTAAACTGTGCCAGAATTTGGCACAGTTTTAAGCTATGCCAGAATTTTGATATCAAGGTGTGCCAGATTGTTGTTTTTGGTGTAGTTTTGCTTCAGCCATTGGAGATACCAACGTGGAAGTGGGAGAGTATTTCCATGGATTTCATTACTGGGTTGCCTACATCACAGCGGGGTCATGACTCCATCTGGGTGATTATGGACCGTTTGACCAAGGTGGCTTATTTTGTGCCAGTACGGACAGACTATACCACAGGCCAATATGCTCAGTTGTTCATTGCTAAGATTATTAGACTACATGGGGTGCCCCTGGATATTGTGTCAGATAGAGACAAGATTTTTGTGTCGCGTTTCTGGGAGAGCTTTCAGGAGGCCAATGGTACAGAGTTGAGGTTGTTCAGCTTATCACCCACAGACAGATGGACATATAGAGCGTACCAATCAGATGTTAAAAGATATGATACGTATGTGTATCCTTGAATTTGGAGGAGGATGGGAGCCACACCTTCCACTGGTGGAGTTTGCTTATAATAACTTCTATCAGTTCACGATTGGCATGACTCCATTTGAGGCATTGTATGACAGGCCTTGTCGTTCTCTAGCTTATTGGCTAGAGGTGGGGGACAACAAGTTCCTAGGATCAGAAGTGATTCAGGAAACCTCCGCTAGGATTGATCTTATCAGGAGTTGCATTCGGGTAGCCCAGGACAGGTAGAAAAGCTACGCGGATGCAAAATGTTTTTTTCGAGAATTTAATGTGGGGGATCAAGTATTACTACGTGTATCTCGTATGAAAGGAGTGATGAGGTTTAGGAAGAAAGGGAAACTGGCCCCAAGGTACGTGGGAACATTTCCCATTATCGAAAGGATTGGGCCGGTAGCATACAGATTGGGACTGCCAGAGCATTTACACCGCATTCACGATGTATTCCACATTTCGTCGTTGAGACGATACCTTCAGGATGACATGGCCCACACCCACATCGTAATTAAGGAGATTGACTTACAGCCCGATAGCTCTTAGGAGGAGAGGCCAGTGGCTATCCTAGACCATAGCGAAAGGAGGTTGAGGTCAAAGGTAGTTCCACTTGTATGGGTCCAGTGGGAGCATCATAATGTGGAGGAATCCACTTGGGAGTGTGAGGCAGACATGCGTAAGAGATACCCAGAGTTATTCTTACCAGGTATACCTTATTTTTTGAATTTCGGGATGAAATTCCGTTTTTAGGGGGGAAGTATGTAACACCCCGTATTTTTATGACTCTTAAATTTGGGGATTTATTAAAATTAATTAGAGATATTAATTTAATATTAATTCAAAAATTATTTAAATATTTACTAGCGTGATGAGAGTTAGTAATTATTGGAATTTTGTTGTAAATTACTTTATAAGTAAAGTAAGATGTGTAATTAAATTTAGTAAAATTATCATGAGAATATCATTGGATAATCTTGGAAATTTTATCGGGACGCGCCTGTGTCGTGTCGGGATTAAATTCGCATTATTAAAAGTGAATAAATTATAAGTCACTCGTATGGTCACTTTGAGTGCGTCAATATTTCCGGAAGGGTCGAGATAGTCAAAATAATGCACCCGGGGGTGTAGTTTGGGTCTCGGGGAGTTTTTAGGCCTAATGAGCATCCTATGAGGGCATTTTAGACATTTTGTATTTTTGGGCATGGAAACCCACGAATTTTCTAAGGTCATATCAGATTTTAGGGGTTGTCTTCTAGGGTTAGCATAACCAAAAACCAATATAGGCCATTGGAGAGGAAGAGGAGAAGCTTTCCAAGGAGTTCTAGGCCAAGAACTCCAACGTTTCACCGCCGTCACCGCTAAATTGTAGATCGCGCGACGAGGAACACAATCACACCAATTTCTTCCACAAATCAGAAACAAAGATTTACGGGCAAGTATCTATCTTGCTTTATTTTAGTTAATGCTTCAATTATATTAGCATAGGGTTGATTAGAACTAGTTATCATGAAAGAAAACATATATTGGAGACTAGAATTTGCATGTTGTAGAGGTAGAAATCATATTTTGGAAATCAAATTCACATGTAGAGGATAAATCACGAATTTTCTTTGAGGTAGGAGTAGAAATCTAGAAAAAAGAAAAAGAATTTGAAGAATTAAGATAAAGAAGAAAATTAGGGTTCTTGAGGTTGATATAGTTTTTGCCCTTTTAATTTGATATACTCGATGAAATCTCACACGTGTTACGTAGAAAATTATTTATTTGGGTATATAAAACTTTGTAGTATCATTTGTTGGGAGTTTGGGAATGTAACATGATGATTTGGATGAGTTTAGAATAGGATTCCCGTAACTGGATTTTCTGCAGTTTCGTCATAACTGCTTGATCGATCGATTGACCTAAGAGCATCGATCGATCGATGATCGATCGATCGACCCCCTTCCATCGATCGATCGACCCCTCTTGGAAAATTCATATTCCTCCTTTAAATAGTTACTTCCATTAAAATGAGTAGTGACCTTTGGACCTTATTAATAGAACATTTTGGGACATAAAGATGATCAGTAGGACTTAGTAAAAACGGGGCATTTAAAGTATGGCGAATTTAAAGTTAACGGGGAGTAATTTATTCACAGGAAATTATGGAAATGTGTAATTAAAGGAGTAAGACCCGGAAGAAATCTACGTTAGAAAATAAGAGAGTACTTACTGAATTTATACACTGGGGAATAGAATATTACGAGTGAAATGAGGAATGTATGGAATAACCTATAATTAAGAATAAAAGAGGCGAGCCGTTATACGGGATAATCTAATAACATGTACTAAGAACGAATATCATAGTATGGGTCGTGGGTGTACTTGATTTAGAAATGGGAATGGTAGTATATACATATGTATGAGTGTGTTTGTGTATATACTATATACGTGTAAAAATCATGCCCGCGCTACTTGCTATCACTGAGGTTACCGCACCGTGATAGTCTTATCTCGATGGGACTTTTATGGGGGACATTAACTTGTACCCTAGAACATAGGAATCCTTGGTACAGGCTATCTGATCGATAGTCAGACGGTCCTAAGAGACGCGAGGGTATGTTCTGACCTCTTAGGCCTCGTTTGATGCGCCGTATAAGGGGTCCAGATAGGATTAAAATATCCTATCCAATGTTTAATATAGTTTGGGATAGAATATGAGATGGAATAAATTATCCTAAGTGATCTCCTTATCCCATAAGGAATAGGATAAAAAAACCCCACCTCTAAGGTGGTATAAAATTATCCGGTGTCAAGCATGTAAATAAAGTTACTAAAGTGTCCTTATTAAGTTAAAGACTCCAAAACAATTTGGATTCTTAACCCTCATCATGTATATCTACCTACGGATGTTTCTCCACTTTATAAATATAAGAGGAGACTTCATCACCTATTCTCCTCACCGATTTCCTTCATCACATATTTCATCAATCAGGTTTGAACTCCTACGTGCTTATGCTTATTGTTGTACATATACCTGTTGCTGTATATATATACAGCAGGTATATATATACAGCAGGTATATATATATATATATATATACCTGCGATACCTGCGATACCTTACATATATATACCGCTGATATACCTGCCATACCTTACATATATATATGTATATGGTTATGTATATATGGTTATGTAGCAGGTATATATACATGTATATGGTTATGTATATATGGTTATGTAGCAGGTATATATATATATATATATATATGGTTATGTAGCAGGTATACGGTTATGTATATATGGTTATGTAGCAGGTATATATATATATATATATGCAGGTATATATATAACAGGTATGCTGGTTATGTAGCAGGTATATATATATATATATATATATATATATATATGCAGGTATATATATATAATAGGTATGCAGGTATATGCATATATATATATATATATATATATATATATATATATATATATATATATATATATATATATATATATATATACCCGTTAGAGGATTATCAGCGTGTATCCTCTAATGGGTCCTCTAACTGGGTGTTAAAACGAGCTAGGGACTTTTGTACCCGTAGTTGGCACAACAAGACAGTTCCAGAATAAAATGGCATTACATGTATTCCAGGGCTTGAATGTTCTCTATGGAACTATGCTTAAAAATCAACCTGTTAACATTTTAACCAATGCCAATTTTTTGCTATGCTATCCAAGCCGGGTAAAGTATTAACGCCAATTATTACATTATGATCTAAAATTAATTATTAAACAATTAAAATAAATAACCAAAGTTTCAATTCAATTTTTATAAGATATTCAAGCATTCATTACCAAATGGAACTTTAATCAATGTAAAAAACATATTCAAGATTGAGTCCTCTAGTTACAATTTGTATGCGATTGGGAATTTTTTAAACGATAATCTATATATGAGAGTAGCTAGATTCTCACACAATGTTCCAGCATTCATGCGCACTAGGCTGTCTGTTCTTGATGGATTGGACCAAACATGCCCATATCGGTTTTAAGTTGGACAAATTAAGTAGCATTTAGAGAAGGGATCCAGACCCACAAATTTGTCTGGATACAAAATACTGACCTCGATATTTGTTGAGGCTATATATACATATATATATATATATATATATGCTATTGAAGTGTTCAATGCTTATTATATGATATACTTGTTGTAATTAAAATGGTGCTCGTACAATTTTTTGAAAATTGTTAGATATGGAAATTAGCGAAGATGAGGTCATCGCATATATGATGTTCCAAGAGTTGGTCAATTTGTTTATTGTTGGGTATATGTTTTTTATGATTATGTATGGTAGTGCAAATAGGCACTACCAAAAATATATGTTAAAGAACAGAACATTTGTTAGGTATGAGACACGAGTAGAGCATATGAACCGCCTTGTGCGTGAGAGTGATGTGGCATGTATAGATCAACTTAGAATGGATAGGCGAGCTTTTGCTATTTTATGTGAACTTCTTCGTACGGTTGGCCAATTGAAAGTAACTGGAAATTTCATAATAGAAGAAAAGGTGGCCATGTTCCTAAATATACTTGCCCATCATACGAAGAATCGTGTGATAAAATTTCAATATCGAAGGTCGGGAGAGACAGTTAGTAGGTATTTCAATGAAGTCTTAAATTCGGTGCTGCGAGTACAAGGCCTATTACTTAGAGCACCTGAACCGGTACCAGAAGATTGTACTGAAGAAATGTGGAAATGGTTTAAGGTACATATATATTATTCAATACGAACATACTTAGCTACAATATTAAATTTTAATGGATACTGATTTTAATAATTTTATTTGTTTAGGGGTGCTTAGGTGCGCTAGATGGAACATTTGTTCGTGTGAACGTCCCAGAAGTTAATAAACCCAGATATCGAAATAGGAAAGGGGATATTGCAACTAATGTATTAGGAGTATGTGGACGTGATTTAAAGTTTATATATGTGTTGCCAGGATGGGAAGGTTCAGCTGCAGATTCTAGGGTTTTGCGAGATGCCATTTCTAGGAGAAATGGACTTATAGTACCTACCGGTGAGTTATTTTTTCCTGGGTATTTATACACAGTAATAATTTCGTGTATAGATAATTAAGGTGGTTGTTTGTTATTGTAGGTTACTATTATCTTGTCGATGCTGGGTATACAAATGGTGAAGGATTTTTATCCCCATATAAAGCAACACGGTACCATTTGTCTGAATACAGGCAGGGTACATTAGCGCCAGCGACCCCTCAAGAGTACTTTAATAAAAAACATTCAGAAGCTAGAAATTGCATAGAGCGGTGTTTTGGGATCCTTAAGATGCGGTGGGCTGCTCTTAGGAGTCCAACATATTACCCTATCAAAACTCAATGTCGTATTATTTCAGCGTGTTGTCTTATTCACAATTACATAAGAAATGAAATGCCAGTAGATCCAATGGAACATGCCTTTGAAGAAGAAGAAGAAGAAGAAGAAGAAGAAGAATGGGCTGAGGGGAGTAGTTTTCCATTGGATGATTCAATTAGCCAAGTTGAAACATCCAACCAATGGTCTGAATGGAGGGATAATTTAGCTGAACAAATGTTTAACGCATGGAGAAATTGATGACACATTTTTATAGATGAGATTGATGTTTATCGTGTTATGTTTTACATTTGTTTTGTAAATAATTTTTTTTATTTCTTGTAATTATTTTGTATTTGTATAATGTTGTTAATATTTGTGTTCTCTTGTCATTAATTTATTGTTATGAAATAAGAACATATATCTCTATGTCAGGACTGGAAGGTAGCGTGCCCGTTCAAACAAAGGTCAAGGGAAAAGTTAGAGATCGACGTGTATGGACTAGGACTGAGGAAGAATATCTCGTGACAATACTCGAGGAGCTTGTGAGACATGGGTACAGTCGTGACAATGGCTTTAAGCCTGGAACAACGTTGGAAGTGGAGAAAATATTTGAAGAAAAGATGCCCGGGTGTGGTATTAAAGCAAACCCACATATAGAGTCAAAGATGAAAGTTTTGAAGAAACACTTTAATTTGGTAACTGACATGTTGGGTCGTAGTGGTTTTGGATGGAACGAAACTTTGAAATGTGTTGAGGTTGATCGAGATGATCAGTGGGAAGGGTACTTGCAGGTAAATTAGTTAAATTTATTGTTTATCTCTTCATTGAATAATAATACTTTTCACTATTTGACTTAACATAATTTTATTTATTTACTGCAGAGAGAGCCTGATGCAAAGGGACTAAGAAATAAGCCATTTCCGTTGTATGATCGGTTGGGATACGTGTTTGGAAAGGATCGCGCTACTGGTGCTGCAGCTGAGTCTCCTGCCGATGCCATGGATGATATAGATGGTCAGGACGAGGAGAGCATTGACTTAAATGGTGCTACTCCAACACCAGTTGTTCAACCTTCCTCCAGTGTTCCTAACCCAAGTCAGAGAAAGAGGAAAAGAAAAAGCGATACTTGGAGTGTGGGCATGCAAGATATGGCCACAGCTTTTACCTCGTTTGTAGAAAATTCGAACAAAAATTTTGAAGCACTTAGTGAAAAGTTTGGTGAAGATAAAGTAGGAAATAACAGAAAAAAATTCTTGAGGAGCTTAACACTATGACTACTCTGAATGCAAGGGATCGCGTTTATCTAGCCAGAAAAATTGCCGAGCGAACGGATTATGTGGACATATTTCTTTCGATGTCAAACGAAGACCGTATAGAGTTTGTTGCCCAACTACTTGAGGAGGGATTTTAGAAATTTAAATTATTAAAGCTTTGATTTGCAGACCTATGTTTTCGATGGATTAATTTTAATTTTAATAATTTGCAGACCAATTTGGATGACTATATGCAGGTATTGATGACCTTGTAATGATGTCAGGTTGCTATATTGATTTTTCAATTTTAAATTTTAGTTTGCTTCATTATGGAGGTATTAAAAAATATGTTATTGAGTTAAAATAAGTGATAACAGTATATTTTTGTATTTTTTTAAATATTAAATACAAAATAAGGGTATTCTTGGAAAACTGGAGATAAATTAATCATATCCGGAGCATTTCAAACACAGGATTGTATTATTATATCCCTTCCCGTCTTCTTATCCGGAAGTGTTCCAATCGCAGTATTGGAATACGCCTTATACGATCCATCCTTATCCTATCCAATCCGACTGTTATCCTATCCTATCCGGACCCCTTATACGGCGCATCAAACGAGGCCTTAGTGACTTGAAACTATGCTTCGCCTCAATTTGTATGTGTTTTGTATTAATACAGTTCGACAGTGATTTCGAACTACTATTTCCCTTAGCACGAGTGACGGGGACTTGATAGCAGAGTATGCCAGCACCATAAATTTTATGTGGGGTACCGTTAGTGTGTATATATATATATATATATATATATATATATTATATGAGTAATTAATATATATATAGACTTGAAATTAGGAACTTTCTACTGTGACTAAAGGTAGTTAAGTAATGAATAAATATTCCGAATTTATAAGTGTTTGCAATGTTTGAGGCAATACTGAAAGACTTTATAATAAAATGAGATTTATGTGAAAATTTTGCTTTCTGAAATTAATTATCTTAGCCCTAGTATTTATCGACATGAAACCTAATGAGAAATTTAAGATAAGCTAAACTTGTGGGGATTACTAGTGCAGTAGGTGTGAACATTAGAAGAGAGGTGAGAAATTTCTCAAGAGAGTGCCGCATACTAATATGATTGTTGCATTAGCCGATACGCATTTTTAATACTTGCTAAACTAAAATTTTAAACTGTTTTACAATCGGGCTCTGACCCGTTTCCTGTTATATCTTCTCTCTTGTACATATATATATATATATATATATATATATATATATATATATATATATATTACAGGTGCCCGACCACAAGGGAATCATGCTTAGGATTCTTTGGAAGGAACGTACTGTAGCTTAGGTGGGAGTTGTAGGCCTTTTGCTTAGACGACCTCATTATTGACTCCACTCTTAGTTCTGTTTTATCCAGTTGGGGGCGTGTCGCCCTTTTTCCTTATTCAGTGGGTTTTGTCAGAGATTGTGATTAATTTACTTTTAGTATTTTTACTTTTGGATTTGTTACCGTCAGTATGTTTTTCCTTAGTGGTTTTAAAGTTGGAATTAGTTAATAGAATGCTTAAATTCTTGAATGTTCATTTCCAGCCTTAATAAGTGTGTGACTCTTAAACTGTTAATTATTAAAGGTTTTATAATTGGATATAAATAAAAATGGAAATAACGTTTTAAATGATTTTGACACTTAGCTTAATTATTTAGGGTGTTAAATTGGAAAGTTTATTTTGTGACAGTGATACTAAGTATGAACCAACCGTTTCCCTTGGTTATAATTTAATAAAGGACTGATCACCCGGTATTTAATTAGGCGGGTTGTTACACGTAGTTTGTGAAAAGAAGGGAGAACAACATCTGGTTTACTATGACAACAAAAATCTACTAGATGCTGAACAACGGTACTTGCCTCTGGAAAATCTCATTTAATCCTTACTGATCGCTTCGAGAAAATTGAAGCACTACTTTAAAGATCATTCCATAATAGTAATCACCTCCTATCCACCCAGGGCTATTCTACAAAATTTGATCTTTCCGAATGTCTTTCGAAATGGTCGGTCGAGCTTAGAAGATTTGAAATCCACTTCCATCCTAGAACGGCGATTAAGGGGAAAGTCCTAGCAGATTTTATAGCCGAGTTTACAGGAGATAGGTCATCAGAACAGATAAACGAAGAGCAAACACTCACCTGTGATACAATGTCTAATGACTAGACAATGTATATTGATGGAGCCTCAAATTCCAAGGGGGAAAGAATGGGGATTATTTTTATTTCCCCCCAAAACATAATTATCGAATAACGAATTGAAGTGTGATTTAAAGTCTCCAAAAATGAATCCGAGTGTGAAGCACTAATCGTTGGCTTGCGAAAAGCCAAACTACTAGGGGCAAGACGCCTCAATGCATTTGGTGATTCCCATCTGGTCTCCAAACAGGTAAATGGGGATTTCAATGCCAAAGATGATCGGTTGGAAGCATACCTCGATGTAGTAAGAAAACTCTTGAAATACTTTAAGCATGTGTAGATTCTTCAGTTCTCGTGAGGACAGAACAGTCATAGCCGAGCAAGTCCGTTATTGAGTTCCTCGTGCAACCCATTATCGACTATACAATCATAGCCGAGTAAGTCTTCCTCTAAGATAAAGATCTAAGTTGGATGGTGAAGAAAGCTTTAATGCTAAAAGCTTGTTCACAAGGTTAATAACAAAATGTTATAAATTGTGTAAACTTCGAATAAACTTTTTGGGCAACACTCTTTTCGAAAAACGTACGATATGTTATAAAAAAATTCTTAATATATGGTCTAGATTTGATAGTTAATTACCTTAGTTTTAAAAATTTGAAAACCATCTACTAAAGCTACCAGGCAGTCCTAGTCACAACAACAGTTAAGAACATTTAAAGGAATAGACACCGAAATTTAATGTGGTAAAACCCTTAACTAAGGAAAACATCCACGGTGCCCTCTACGACACAAAACAAAAATTCACTAGAATAAAGAATCAAGTTACATCACTTAAGCAAGCACACAAGGATCCTAAATCTAAGTTCATAATGTTACCTACACGAGTTACTCCTCTCCAAAGGTTTTCTGAATAGAACTGATCTCTTCTTTGTTGCTTCTTTGCCTTTTCCTTAACCTCATTCTCTTTGAATTCCGATTCCAGTAACTCTTTCAACTTTAAGTCTCAAACAGAACCACTGTGTCTAAATGTTCATGTGAGAAGAGTTTGTGAGGTGATCTATATGCATATTTATGAAACTCACCATCTAAAAGAATTTATACAAACAATATCCTATGAATCAATAAATTCTATATGACATGCAAGATCTGATTCAAATGATTTTGTAAAAGAAACTTCTTATTCAAGATCAAATCTAGAAAAACAACCTTGATTTCAAAAATAACCAAGGTCCTATGTGTCTCGATTTTATTTTTATACACATTTATTTCACAAAGTGTGAAATATAAAATAGGAGACACAAACGCTCTTAAGGATATGATATTTTCTTGAAAACTTAGAAGTTTGTTTTTCAAAAACCTTAGAATCAGATGGATCTAAAGAAAGAGATCCAAAAAGAGAACTTAAAAAATAGGTGTGTGATGTTCTCTTCAGAACATCTCAAGTTTCAATATGTGAAATTCGCTATTTACTGAGAGAAGAGTTCTGAGAGAGACTCAAATAAGAAGGGTATTCTTCCAGACGTCAACCCTACCACCAAACTCACAGAAACACTAGAATGGCTCTAACTCTCATAATTTTGGTTTCTAGTAGATGATTATTTGAAGGTTTAAGGTGTATGGGTTGTGATGAATCTCTCAAAGGTGTGAGGGATCAAAGATGGGTAATCTTCTTCTCTCTTTTCTCTCTTTTTTCTCCTCTCTTTCTTCCCTTCTCTCTCTTCGCTCTATACTCTATTTTTTCTCTCTTTTGGACGAACTGGTAAAAGTCTTCAAATGATGAGACTTGGTTCTCTTTTATAATTGGTGAAGAAGGATCTCGAACATTAGTTGCAATCCAAGGGCTGAGATTTGGTCTTCTAAGTTTGACTTAAAATCTAATGGCTTATAACAAGTGGTGGAATAACGTAATCTCATTGGTTAAGAGGTATGCACTGGGATTGTAACTAAAGACATGCAGATCGTCAATTAAAGTCATCTAAGGGCTGAGATTGGTAGATGGGTTTGTGTCTGTGAGAAAACATAAATCGAACGCTTAATGAACCAACACGTGTATGGACCAGATTAAACAAAAACACATGTTTTGAAAATAAATACAAATGCACCCTGAAGTCTCTAGCGCTTTGACATTCTACCCAAGCTAACTTTGAAGTAAATAAAATAATTTTTGAAATTCAATTTATATCCCCAACACTTTTAAAAACTAAATTTTAATTAATTCAAAATTATTTGAAAATTATATAAAATGTTTTTAAAAAAGTTGTAAAGGATATAAATTGATTTTAAAAAGGGTTAAGTGTTTTAAAACCATCAATGCAAATAGGAATAAGATATTATGCAGTGAGAGTGTCCTATAGTGGTATAAGGATAGAACTAACTTCCCTATTAGGATTTCTTGGACTGGATTGCTTCTTCTTTCTTCTTTTTCTTGAACCTTTAGGATATGGAGCAACTCATAAAATTTAACCTGCTTTGTCTCAAGATCCAAACTAGTTGTAACTCCTATATAATATAGACTCAAGTAAGTCAATTATATAGTTTGTTCTAAATCTCCCCCTTTGGATATTGGAGATAAAATTCCCTTGAGTATTATGAACTCGGGGGTGAAAAATGAAAAATCCTAGTTGTCCTGTACAAAAGGTTCTAACTACTCATTCCCATCCTAGAACCGAAAAATAATATGAAAAAAATACATTACTCAACTAAATACAAACCACTACCCTACAAATATGTAACAAGCTATACAACGGGTTTGAAAATTCCTGTAATAAATTAAACACTGAATGACATATTTGTTGAGTTAGAATCAAGAATAGATATATAAAATTGCCAATAATACTCAAGATATTCTCCCCCAATTTTTCTCAAATATACAAGGGGTATAAAATTGAAAAACAGAGTCAATCACTGTATATAGGTATGCAGAAACATAGTCTATCACAATATATATCATAAGCATAGCAGAATCAGGAGTCTCCTATATAAAATAGTATTTAGGAGGTGTCTTTAGTCATTTATCAAACAACTATGCCCTAAAACCTCTAAAACCAATTATAAGAAAAATACTACCTATGTTATGATAAATGTGAAGAAAATTAAGTGAAAGTTATCATGCCTATAGCTGTTCACAAATACTCAAATCGTATGTTGTCTAATGGTCTGGTAAAGAGATCTGCGAGCTATTTTTGAGTGTTCGGATATTCAATGATGTGATCTTTGGATTCGACAAGGTCACGAATAAAATGATGTCTAATCTTAATGTGCTTAGTGCGAGACTGCATTATCGGATTTTTGGAAATGTTAATAGCACTCTGGTTATCACAAAATATGGTTAACTGATTTTCGGTGATAGCATAATCTCTAAGCATCTGTCTATTCCACAATAGTTGTGAACAACAATTACCAGCTCCTATATATTCAGATTCGGCGCTAGATAAGAAAATACAATTCTTCTTCTTACACGACCAATCTACGAGATTATTTCCTACATAGTAGCAAGCACCAGAAGTGCTTTTACTATCGTCAGAATAACCGGACCAAGTGGCATCGGTGTACCTTACAATAGAACTAGTTGTATCGTTCATGTACCAAATGCCAGGTTTTAGAGTACCCTTAACATACTTAATGATCATTTTCACACTTAATAAGTAGGATTATTTAGGGTTACTTTGATATCTAGCACATATACAAACATCAAAGGATATGTTGGGTCGAGACGCGATAAGATACAAAAAACTCCCTATCATACTTCTATATAGAGTGGGATCAACATTTTTCCCATTATCATACTTAGAAAGTTTAGTTGAAGTACTCATGGGGATTCTAGAAGGTTTAGTGTTGTCTAGGCCGAATTTTTTGACTAGTTCTACAGCATACTTGGATTGAGAAATGAAATGGCCATCATTACATTGTTTTACTTGTAAACCCAAAAAATATCGAAGTTCACCCATACGCGACATCTGAAATTCGGTATGCATGATATCGAAAAAATTCTCGACTTGTTTAGGACAGGTGGAACCAAAAATAATATCTTCCACATATACTTGTGCGATTAAGACATGTGGATTTCATTTTCTAACAAACAGCATTTGATCATTTCCACCTCCGATAAATTTATGACACTAGAAAAGTAAACAGTCGCTCATACCAAGCTCTAGGAGCTTGTTTCAAACCATATAAGGCTTTCTTAAGCCTAAAAATATAGTCTTGGTGTATAGGATCTATAAATCCTTGGGGTTGTTCTACGTATAATTCCTCAGATAAGATTCCATTTAAAAAAAGAGGATTTAACATCCATTTGGAATAATTTGAATTGCATATGACAAGAGATGGCAAGAAGGAAACAAACTGATTCCAAATGAGTAACAGGTACAAAAGTTTCGTCGAAATCAATTCCCACAATCTGGGAGTAGCCTTGTGCAACCAACCTAGCTTTATTTTTAATGACCTCCCGATTTTCATCCATTTTGTTTTTAAAAATCCATCTTGTGCCAATAACCTTCGAATCTTTTGGTCTAGGAACAAGATTCTACACATCGTGATTCTGAAATTGGACTAGCTCTTATTGCATAGCATTTATCCAAAATGAGTCAGAAAGGGCATCATTAACATTTTAGGTTCCTCAAGAGAAACAAAACAGGAAAATTATGCCATTTTTCAAAGTTGTGATCGTGTTCGAACATATTTTGAAGGATTACCGACAATGGTTTCAATGGGATGATCTTTAGAAACCTAAGTGGGTAGTGAAAGACTCTTAGGTGGCAGTGAATCAGTGCCATTTTGAGGATCAGTAGATAAATCAGGTTCATCCTCACCTAACGCTACTGGTTGACTGTCACTTCTCCTTGCACTAATGTCATCTACAATTACGTTAATTGATTCCATAATTGTTTTGGTTCGATAGTTAAAAACACGTCAAGCCCTACTATTTTGGGAATAACCAAGAAAAAATCCCTTTTCTCCTCAGGTATAAAATTTTAAAAGTTGCTCTCTATCTTTGCAGATGTAGTAAATACTCCTGAAGGATTTAAAATATTTCAAGTTTGGATTTTTATGGAACCAAAGCTCATAAGAAGTTTGTTTGGAATTTTTTTTGAGGTAGACACGATTAATAATGTGACACGCGGTTTGGAAAACTTCTACCCAAAAATATCTAAGGAGATTCGTAGCATGTAGCATGACCCTTGTCATTTCTTGTAAAGTCCTATTCTTACGCTCAGTTATACCATTATGCTGCGGGGTTTTGGGAGCACTAAACTGATGTTTATAGCCATTAGCTACACAATACTCAGAAATACCAGAGTCTTTGAACTCTCCACCTCTATCACTCCTAATCCGACACACCTGAGTATCCTTCTCACTCTCTATTTTCAAGAGGATTCTTAAGAATTCATTGAAGGTATCTGATTTTCATTTCATAAAAGCTACCCATTTATATTTCGTATAGTCGTCCACTATAACTAGGACGTAATAGTTTCCATAGAAACTAACAGTTCTTGAGGGACCCATAAGGTCCATATGGATAAGTTCTAGAGGCTTAGTGGTCAGGTCATCTTTAACTTTCTTGTGAGGGGATTTACTTATTTTGCCTTCCTGATAAGGTCCACATATAGGATTAAATGAATTTTTAATTTTAGGTAAACCTCTAACTAATTTCTGGGAACTCAATCTTCTAAGATTATCATAATTTGTGTGTCCCAATCTATTGTGCCATAGATCAGAGTCCTCTAATCTGGCAACATGACAAGATTCAGAATTGGGGATTACTGTGTAGCAGTTTTTCGGAGTTCTGTTTCATGTTAAAATACAATTACCTTTTTCATCAATAATTTTGCAATCACTTTTTGAAAAGGTAACTGAATGATTGCAGTAAAAAAATCGTGATATACTTAGGAGATTAACTTTAACGCGTGTAACTAAGAGTACATCATTTAGTTCAGGAAGCCCATGCTCACTCAATGTTTCCTTACTTATGATTTGAGATGAAACACCATCTCCAAACATGACACTACCTCTAAGGAAGTCTGTCTTGGTTTTCAATTTGTTTTCATATCCGGTCATATGTTTAGAACATCTGGAGTCTAAATACAATCCAGTTAAAGTGCTTTGTGCCTTTAAAGTAGAAATGACAATATTGCACTTGAGCCAGGGTAGTAGATAATATTTTCTAATCCAAATAGGCCTAGTTTTAAAAGTTTTGTGACCTTTTGATTTAGAAAAGATTTGAGGGGTCTTTCTAAATGGTTTTTTCTTAGTTTTGGAACCTCCCTTTTTCTTTTTAGAGTTAGAGTTGTTTGTGGCCTATCTAGGGAGTACATAAGTATTTCTTGATTTCCTAGAATAGTTAAAGCTAAAGTAGGTAGGGGTGTATAACCTTTTCTGAAAACATTCATCAAGAGTATGATCGAAAATGTCGTAGTAGGAACAATACTGATGGGTATAGGACTTGAGTTTATTGATAAAGTCTTTGAAAATTGGCTTGGCTCTATGGGGTACAGTAGTCCAATTATCATTGGTTTTAGTTTTCTGTCTTTTATCTCTGGCAGGAGGACAAACATATTTGGTTTGACTATTTGGATTCAACTGTTGATTGTACAGATTATGTTTTGCTTGAGAGACATTGAGACTAGATTCACCTTTTTGAACATTTTGACAAGTTTGGACTTATTTTACAAAAATAACATTTTCAGGAGAAACTCTGGTCTTACTCGTGTGCACTATTTCTCCAAATCCTATGCTAGATTTATCTTCAGAGTTAAATTTTCTTCCAATAATAATTTTTTCATAAGACTTAGTTTGTGTTTCAAAGTGTTGGCATTTTTTAAACACATTTGAAACCATTTGCTTTGACTCTTCTAGTTCAACAAGGGTTGCCTTGTACCTTTGTTCAGAATCATAGTTCTTTTGAGTCAAATTTTTTATTTTTAAGGCATAGTCTTCAATCTTAGCCTTGTGAGCAATACACTGAGCAGTATAATCTTCAACGTTCATCCTAATGGTCTAGTTAAGCAAATCGATATGCTCACTTAAGGTTTTTTTTTATCATTTTTCTAAGCGAGCACTCTTTTGAACTGTTTTCATGTATAACTCATGTAAGTCAGGCAAATCATCATCAGACTCGCTAAATACATCATGTGGAGTGTCCCTTAAGTTTTTGATAGGTTCTTTACTTACGCACACGTTCAATTCGTCATCAATATCATCACTTTGACTCACACACAGTTTTTCAGTAGTAATAGGAACAGACTTATCAACAATATCATTATCAACATCAACAGGCATTGAAGGTTCATGAGCAGGCAGGCATGCATCATCACTATATATGATCTTAGTAAAGAAAGACAGGCAGTACTCATCTATCTGGGTTGACTCTATTTCATCCTCATCAGAATCACTAGAGTCGTCCCATGTCTTACATATGTTGGCCTTGTTATTATTATTAAAACTAGTTGGACATTTATTACCATAGTGACCTAGTTTACCACAACTTTGACATTTAACATCTTTCATGTCAGGCTTAGGTCTGTTGGGGTCATAGGTCTTCCTATTGTCATAAGTGTGTTTGGTATTGCCTCTGTCATGAGGTCTGCGAAATTGATTACTTTAAATTTTGGTTTGCCTTGTTTAGAGGCTACAATATTTCTATATTTAAAAATATTTTTGAAATTCTTACTCATAAGAGCTATATGATTGTTAAGGTTATCCAAATCACAGTTTTCAAGACAGTCAGTGTCAAAATTTAAAGTGTTCAATTTAGGCACTGGCAATATAGAAGAAAATACAACATTTGAAATATAGGATTTATTAATCTGTTTGGTCAATTGCTTTTTGAAGTCTAATTCCAATTCTACAATCCTCGGTTTACCGCTAAGTAATTCATGAGTCATATTAGGGTAATCCATTTCTTTAATAGCTTATCTCTTTTTGTCAAATTTGGATGGAAATGACCTAAGAATCGTTTGAACAATTTCCTTTCTACTATAGGTTATACCATTTACATGAAGTTTTGTAAAGATATCGATTAACCTAATGTAGAAGTCATCAAAGGATTCATTGTCATTCATAATCAGGGCGTTATATTGTTGGATAAGGATTTGAGTTTTTCCAGCTTTGACACATTCATCACCCTCATGAGCAATAACTAACATGTCCTATGCCTCTTTTGAAGTAGAACATATGGATATTCTTTTAAATTCATGTTCGTTAATGGCCATAAAAATGGCATTCTTTCCTTTGTTATTATCTAGAGATTCTTTTTTCTCTTCGTTAGTAAATTCATTGAGAAGTTTCTTAATTCTTGTTGGATCAATTTCAGATATAGGTCTAGTAGGATGTTCATACCCTCTTTCAATCATGTCCCACACATCATCACCAAGGGTTCCTTGAATGAAAGAAGCCATTCGTACTTTCCAGTATGAAAATTTGTTTCTATCAAAAAGTGGTTGTCTGGATAGGTTACCTAACTTCTCAAATCTTTCTTCCATATTCAAAAATTTTCAGAAAGAAGTTTCAATTTTTTTTTCAAGTTTCAGGATCACAAAAGATGTTCCTGTTCTGATACCAGTTGAAGAAAGCTTTAATGGTAAAAGCTTGTTTACAAGGTTAATAACAAAATGTTATAAATTGTGTAAACTCTGAATAAACTTTTTGGGCAAAACTCTTTTCAAAAAACACAAGATATGTTGTAAAAACTTTCTAAATATATGGTCTAGATTTGAAAGTTGATTACCTTAGTTTTTAAAATTTAAAAACTATCTACTAAAGCTACCATGCAGTCCCAATCACAACAACAGTTAAGAACATTCAAAGTAATAGACACAAGAATATAACGTGGTAAAACCCTTAATTAAGGGAAACACACACGGTGCCCTCTGCAGCACAAAACAAAAATTCACTAGAATAAAGAATCAAGTTACAACACTTAAGCAAGCACACAAGGATCCTAAATCTAAGTTCAGAATGTTACCTACACGAGTTACTCCACTCCAAAGGTTTTCTGACTAGAACTGATCTTTTCTTTATTGCTTCTTTGCCTTTTCCTTGACCTCTTTCTCTTTGAATTCTGATTCCAGCAACTCTTTCAACTTTAAGTCTCAAACAGAACCACTGTGTCTAAATGTTCACGTGAGAAGTGTTTGTGAGGTGATCTATATGCATTTTTATGCAACACACCCTCTCAAAGAATTTATACAAATAATATCCTACGAATCAATAAATTCTATATGACATGTAAGATCTGATTCAAATGATTTTCTAAAAGAAACTTCTTATTCAAGATCACATCTAGAAAAAAAACTTGCTTTCAAAAATAGACAAGGTCCTATGTGTCTTGATTTTATTTTTGTACACATTTATTTTACAAAGTGTGAAATATAAAATAGTAGATACATACGCTCTTAAGGATCTGATATTTTCTTAAAAACTTAGAAGTTTGTTTTTAAAAAACTTTAGAATCAGGTGGATCTAAAGAAAGAGATCCAAAAAGAAAACTTAAAAAATAGGCATGTGATGTTCTCTTCAGAAAATCTCAAGTTTCAATATGTGAAACTCGCTATTTTCTCAGAGAAGAGTTCTGAGAGAGACTCAAACAAGAAGGGTCTTCTTCCAGATGTCAACCTTATAACCACACTCACAGAAACCCTAGAATGGCTTTAAATCTCATAATGTTGGTTTGTAGTAGATGATTATTTGAAGGCTAACGGTTTTTGGGTTGTGAGGAATCTCTCAGAGGTGTGAGGGATCGAAGACGGGTAATCTTCTTCTCTCTTTTTTCTCCTCTTTTTCTTCTCTGCTCTCTTTTTTCTCTCTTTTGGACGAACTAGTAAAAGTCTTCAAATGTTGAGAGTTGGTTTTCTTTTATACTTAGTGAAGAAGGATCTCGAACATCAGTTGCAATCCAAGGGCTGAGATTTGGTCTTCTAAGTTTGACTTAAAATCTAATGGCTTATAACAAGCGGTGGAATAACGTAATCTCATTGGGTACGAGGTAAGCACTGGGAATGTAACTCAAGACATGCAGATCATTGGTTAAAGTCATCCATGGGCTAAGATTGGTAGGTCGGTTTGTGTCTGCGAGAAAACACAGATCGAATGCTTAATGAACCAACACGTGTATGGACCAAATTAAACAAAAATGCATGTTTTGAAAATAAACACAAATACACCCAGAGGTCTCTAGCGCTTTGACATTTTACCCAAGCTAAATTTGAAGTAAATAAAACACTTTTTGAAATTCAATTTATATCCCCAACACTTTTAAAAACCAAATTTTAATTAATTCAAAATTATTTGAAAATTATATTAAATGCTTTTAAAAAAGTTGTAAAGGAATTCAATTGATTTTAAAAAGGGTTAAGGTGTTTTAAAAAACCACCAATGCAAATAGGAATAAGATATTATGCAGTAAGAATGTCCTATAGTGGTTCAAGGATAGAATTAACTTCCCTATTAGGATTTCTTGGACTGGATTGCTTCTTCTTCCCTCTTCTGCTTGAACCTTTGGGATATGGAGCAACTCATAAAATCTAACTTCTTTGTCTCAATATCCGAACCAGTTGGAACTCCTATATAATATAGACTCAAGTAAGTCAATTATATAGTTTGTTCTCAGATGGGACCCGTCATTAATTATCTACTAACTGACATACTACCAGACGACTGGAGTTTAGCCCACCAAGTCAAAGTCAAGGCTGCTCGTTTCTACCTTAGCCCTGAGGGGAAACTTTATAAGAAGTCATTTATAGGCCCCTACCTCCAATGCGTTCACCCAAAAGATACCGAATAAGTATTTAGTGAACTTTATGAAGGCATATATGGGAGTCACTCAAGTGTAAGACTGTTAGCCTTTAGAGTGATCAAAGAAGGATATTGGTGGCCTCACATGGAGAAAGATGCTGGAACATATGTTCGTAAATGTAAAAAATTCTAGAAGCACTCGTCGATGGTTCACCAGCGTGCCAGTGACCTGAAATACCTTACCATTCTATGCCATTCGCTCAATGGGGATTGTATATCATTGGACCACTACCTACTGCATCCTCAAATGGAAAATATCTTTCGATCGCCACAGATTATTTTTCTAAGTGGGTTAAGGTAGAACCTTTGGAGAACAATCGAGACTTTGAAATGACCTAGTTTATATACAGAAACATCATCACTCGCTTTGGGATACTAATATACATCATCAATAATAACGGCACACAATTCAAAAGTCATTTCTTCTAAGCCTTCTGCAATGAGCACGACATCAAGCACCACTTCAGTTCTGTGGCGTATCCCCAAAGCAATGGGTAAGCAGAGGCTTCTAATAAAACCATGAACGATGGGATGAAAAAATGATTGGAAAAATCTAAGGGAGCTTAGGTGGATGATCTCCCTCATCTTCTATGGTCCTATCGCATGATGCCTAGGAAACCAACAGGGGAAACACCATTAACCCTAGCATATGGCATGTAGGCTGTTATTCCCCTGAAAGCAGGCCTCCCTACTATAAGAACCACATTGGTCGACCAAGGCCTTAATGATATAACATTATGCACTGAGCTTGACCTAGCAGATGAGCGACGAGCGCTAGCCTTGATCAAGTTGGACTCCTACCAACAATAACTAGCCAGGCAGTACAATAAAAGGGTCAATCCGAGGAAGTTTTTAATTGGAGACTATATCTTGCGAAAAGTACTCTGTAGTGCCGTAAAACCATCAGATGGAAAAATGGGACCAAACTGGGAATGACCATTTAGAGTGATCATAGATTATTTCCAAGGAGCATATCACTTGGAAACGCTGGAGGGCAGGGAGATAACAAGAGCATGGAACGTAACTAATCTCAAGAAGTTCTACTTTTAGACCTTCTTTCTTATCTTTTTTATTTTAGCAAGACTTTTATTTTTTTGAAAATTTTTGTTACTAAATAAGATAATTTGCAGTGAATAAAAGGTTGGAGTGTCCCATCTATTCTAAAAGATCATATTGGCTACTCAACTCATCTATATTATATCTCATTAATTAGATCTTTTTCCAATGATATCTCCTTTGTGCATATTTTAAATGATTAAATAAAAGGATTAGCAAGTTAAATGAAAATAATTGCGGATTACCCTCAAAGCCTTATTTTTAGCACAAGGGGCCTCATGAGTTGCCCCGGCAATAACCAAAGCCCTATTAGGGATCCGTAGGCAATAAATCAAACCTTAGTTAGTCTCCAGCATTTGTTGGTCGTAAAAAACCAGCTCGGGTGGACGACCCAATAACCAGGTACATTCTCGCCATTATCTCACTTAGGCCTAAGGAAGTGTGATGACACGACCTAAAAGGTAAAATGAATGAAATGATACTTCTTAGGCATATTGGACTGGGAGAATTTTCAAACATAATTAAAGGCAAAGTGCTAACACTTAAATATCATTTAGTCGGCTGCCAAGGCCCAAAATGATTCAAACTAACTATTGTCCTACTTAAAGCATATGATTGGTCAATCAATATATTTTAGTCGATGAAAGTGCTAAGTAATCTATGAAACAAAATATGTTTAGTTAGCACAACGCTTAAAACATATGAAAATTCTTTATTATAGATAAAAGGTTACAATCACACAACCAAAAATAGATATACAAAAGCTAAGAGGTGCTAGGGCATCGATCAAGATATTCTACTACAGTTTCCCTCTGACCATCGGCTGTCTTCAGGGTAAATTCCTCAACATCTTCATCAAGGTCTTGGTCTAAGAGTTGGGGAGGAATGGCATTGACCAAAATTCCTTCATCACCTATCGAGAAGGGGTTATGGCTATAGGCAAGACATTCAACCTGGTATTTATACCAAAGCTTAGATTCGTTCGGGGTTCTCGCCTCATTAAGAGCACTCAACCATCCTCAAGACAAAGCAACACTCTCAGCCTCCTTCAGTTTTTCTTGGGCATTTTCCCAACGAACATTCTAACCCTCTCCCCAAACCTTTATGGGTCTTGCCTTAAAAGACTATCTCAGCTTCTTAACGTTGTTTATTAATACCACGATGAAATATTTCAAGCTCTCGACCTCCTTTTGTAAAGCATCATTCTCAAACTGTTGGACCTTGCCCACTCGGTCGATCCCAGTCCTCACCAAAAGTTGGGACTTCAGGGAATTAACTTCCTCTTGAACAGAGGCCCTTATCTCTTCTATCTTATAAAGGTCATCCTTCAACTTGGAAATAACTTCGGTCTGGTTTTGTATTGTTCGTTCCTAGATCTCAGTGATTTGTAAATCTTCACGAAGGCTTTACGAGATTATAAACTGATATCAGGCCCAATAATTCTCCCCAGTTGAGAATTGGAAGAAATATAATGATCTAAATCAACAGACTATAAATAATACATGTCAAACCAGAAGTAAGAATTATCATAAACTCAAGTAGATAAACACATTACCCAAGGGGAGAATTTTCATTATCACAAAGAGAAACAAGTCCACTGGCCACTAAATGAAGTTTACAAAATAAGGGTATAGACGAAAAAAAACTAAAAATTGTACAAGTAAAGCAGTAACTCCTAGTATACAAAAGCCTTAATCTTTCATCTAGTTTTCCCTAACCTTGGTCTTCCCCTTGTCGACCACTTGCTGCTCCTGTCCAGCACCAGTGCACCCTCCAATCATAGTAGGGACAATCTTCGTATTACCAGCAGCTTGGTCATTGCCCTCTCCTTCTTTATCCTCGATAAATGAGTTCGAACCAAAAGAATGAAGTCCAAAGAGCTCAGAACTTGCAGGAGTGCCAACATCCTTCAAAGCCTGGTCCCATCCCCTCTTAAAGTAAACCTTCAAAACATAATCCATTTGGCATTCAACATCCTCATAATCTTTGTAGAAGACTTCTCGATAGCTGTCATCCTTGGCTTGGGGAAGGCCGCCTTCCATCTTGGCCACCCTGTCAGTCAAATCTTTCTTGGCCTCCACCAATTCTGACTTCTCAGCAACTATCACCTTCTGAGAGGCCTCCAAGGCATCATATGCCTTAGATGTGTTCTTCTTTTCATAATCCCATGATTGGTAAGCATTGTCAAAGGCAATCTTCTCGGTCTTTAAGGCCACCTTCTCGGCCTCCAAGGCCTTTTTCAGCTCTTCCTCCCTTATGAATCTATCAAAATGATTATTCAGGAGGGTGGTGAGGTCAGACAACATCTGTAGAGAAAACTGAATAATAGGGAATTGGAACAGAAATGAGAAATAGAAGAAAGAAGGAACGAGAAAGAGAGACTAACTAAAGCCATCCCTTCTACTATCATAATGGCTAGTTAAGATGGACCTAGCCTCGAAGACCTTTCACGGTCAGCGGCGAGCACTGACCTCTTCAACACCTCTTGATATAAAAAGGGGATTCGCCCACATTATCTCCCTTGAGATTAAGGATGGTGGGTCCATCAACAGACTGTAAGGCTAACCTCTTAGCCTCTATTTTCTCTCTCTCTCTCTCTCTCTCTCTCTCTCTCTCTCTCTCTCTTCCTCTCTTCTTCTACTCTTTTTTTTCTCCTTCTTTTACTATCCCCCTTTATTAGATGGGCCAATATCACTTCCCTTGGGAGAATTTATCCCATAAATCTTTAGAGTAGGAATCATGTCAGACATAACTGCATGATCATCATCATTATCATCATCATCTAGAAGCCTCAACCTCCTCTTTTTAAATAATGGGGCCATATCTTCTTCTTCTTCTTCTTCTTCAAAGCTCTCCTCTTCAGAAGAACTTACCCCTAAATCTCTCAAAATTGGGACCTGGTCGACTGGTCGAGCAATAAAATTGGTGCCTGTGTTCTTGTATTCCAAGAGAAAGGACATCTATCTAGGATGCTCAAATTTGGCCAATCTCTTTTTGATGTTACAGGCTTTTATGAGATCTTCAGTATTGATCTCAAAAACTTTAAGTTCTTAGTTACTAGCACGATCTACAATAAAGAAGAAGAAGAAAGCCAGCCATAAGAATGAGAGGAATCTATAAGAAGTTAGTAGAAAAGAAAAAAGAGGAAGCGACCTATTTTGGCCACCCCATAGTCTAAAATGGGAAGATCGCGTGGTATATCCCCTTCCAACAGTGGGGGGTAATGTTAGCCCCTTACAATGAATTAACTTTCCCAATAATCTTTGTGGGAATCCAGGAGATTTATGACCAGAACTCGCTCAACTCTTCGGGTTTGCAGATACAACAAATCCTCTTTAGCTTTGAGAATACGTAATAAAAACATATCTCAGAAAGCCCCAACCGTGTTCCATATAGATTATTTATCCTATGAACACCGTTCACTATCTTCCATACATTGGGGGCACACTAAGCATGAACGATGGAGAAATACCTAAAAAATCTAAGGAATAACTCATTTAGGGGAAAAGTCAGATCTCCTTGAGTTATCAATAAGGTATAAATCCAGTGCCCCCATCCATTCTGTGAACATTACTGGGAAGGGTAGCACATTCCTTAGCTACCCACTAAGAAATATTATATTTACACTTAAATTCCTCTACAAATCTACCATCTAGCATCTCCATAGTTGAGTAAACAAGAAGAAACCCTAACTATAGTAACTAGTTAATATAAGAAGAAGAACCAAAGAAGAGGAAGAAACTATAACAATGGTAACGAAGCTTTGAGAAAGCACAAGAAGGGAGAAAATTTTACTTTTGAAGCTAGAGGAGAGCTTAGGAACAAACTACACGCAAAAATGACCAAATACAATGAACAGATGCTTAAGTAAGCCTCAACTGATCACTAGAACACTCAAAATAACGAGTTTAGATTTCCTAAGAAGATTTTGACATTTCATTTCTCTCCTTAAGATGAGCATGCCCTTGTTACAAATCATGCTATTACAATGATGCCATCACGGACTCCTATTACATAATAAGAACCTGAACCTCTAACTCGATTGAAATATATTGGCCCGTGCTTATTAGTTTAAAGATTTTAGGGGAAATTGTGGAGCCCACTTTTTACAAGCCCAGGAGATTAGCCCACCAAGATAACTTAAGTTATTTGGTCTGACCCAAATCATGGATGAATCCTCACACGAGGAGTTTTTTAGAGAAGGACACTCATGGATATGGTCAAATCAGGTGCTGAGAATCTCGATCTAGATATTCAAGCACCTCATGGCCAACCTCCATACGATGATGGAAGTCCCTTAAACAACTCAAACTTCGTAACACACATATGTATAAATTGTACTCCCTAACCCGGGGCAAAGGGGATGAATAAATTGTTATCGTTGTGAGATAGTTAATAAGAAACAAGTAACCTCTCTATGGACATAGGCAAGTTGCCCAACCACGTACATCGTTGTTGTGTGTGATTCCATTTACTTTTTTTATTTTTGTGATTGCTTTCGTGAATCTTTTTATCGTGAATTTTTCTGCACTCACACCTATCATTTCCAATGTCAACCTAAAAAAAATCATACCAACATAGAGGTAAGTGACTAAATTAACACACAATCTGAAATAAAATCACATAAAAGATACAACTCGAAATAAAAACAGTATGTAATAAACACAACAAAATGATTAAACAATATGAAATAAATCAAAAAATAAAACACACAATCACTTCATCCGGATCTAATTCATTGACAGGAGGTTCTAAAAATTTCACCCTCTTTTTCTTCTCAAAAACTTCAAATGATTTTGCCATTTTCTTTTCATTATCATGGATTAAATTTGATTTTTTATCATGCTGGATGGGAATATAGTTATTGGAAGTGATGGACAAAGGATGGTCGGCGTTAAGGTTTGGGTAGAGAACAACATATTTTTCTTCAGAGGAGAAATGGAGGTTGAGTACGAGTTTTTGGGTACGTGACGACCAGATTGAGTGTGGATTACGGTATTGACGGGATGTGGAAGAGAGTGCACGGATGGGATGAGGTCGGTGACGGAAGGCTGGGAGGGTTTGTGAGGAATGAGGCTGATGGAGTCGTGATATGGTTTTTAATCTTTTAGTTGGTGACGATTAATAGTAGAGTAAAAGTATTGTAAAGGTTTTACTTTTTAGCCTAGGGTTTCTGGTGTTAAGACTTAAGTAAAATAGCCCTTTTAATAAAAATCCTTGAAAACCTACAAACATAATTATTAACGCAAAAATTCTCCATTTACGAGGACCAATCAGAAAAGGACACATGTCATCCTACGTGGCAATATTCGACACCCGAGGAGAGTTGGTCGGCATCCGAGGAGAGTTGGTCGGCCCCCGAGGAGTGTTAGTCGACATCCGATGAGAGTTGGTCGGCACCCGAGGAGTGTTAGTCGGCACCCGAGGAGAGTTGGTCAGTACCCGAGGAGAATTAGTCGACACTCGGGGAGAGTTGTCCGGCACCCGAGGAGAGTTAGTCGGCACCCGAGGAGAGTTGGTCAGCATACCAACAAGGAAGATCAAAGGATAACTATGCATTTAATGTGCATTAATGAAGATGAAAGCGCATATAATGAGCTTTAATGTACATTTATACTGTATTAATAGATGACAACACATAGCATACCAAGCAATTCAACAATTAGATTCGTTGAATGTAGACATAAATGTCTACATACAATGAATCTCTTTATCTCCCATCACTATAAATACATGTATCCCCTTAGCCAAAAGGGAGAGATCCGAGAGAACCGAGAGACATCATACACAAGATCCACACCTTTTTCTCTCTCTACACCACATTGTGCTATTGTAAACCCCTGGGAATAAAATAACAGTGGACGTAGGCTTTTTCTTATAGCCGAACCACTTTAAAAATCTTTGTCTCTCATGTGCTTGATTGGATTGCTTTAATCTATTTATCTGTGATCATAAAAATGGGATTCGGTCCAGTTTTTTTCATCAACAGATTGGCGCCGTCTGTGGGAATGTGTTACAAACATTGTTCTCCATCAAAAGCTAAGTTTTTATTTTCTCTACGTATAATCAATTATACATACATCTTTTGATTCAATCATAATTTTTACGTTTATATACATAAATTAATTGTCCAATTTTTATCTGCAAAATATTGCATATCATGATTTTAAAATCATAACTGTTAGATTAATTCCTATTTAGAAATCTGAAAAATAGTGAATGTCATAAATCATAACTTTTTGCTTGATTCTCAAGTTTCAATTTTATATCATGGAATAAATATTTTAAATGATTACATATACCAATATATACGACGATGTTAAGATTTGATAATTTTCATTGTTGATTTTGAAATAATTTTCGAAAGATCTTTGATGACTATTAAATTTCCCATTATAATTCTAATCAGAGAATGGGAAAAGGTTAAAGACAATAAAAAGTTTTCTCATGGAAATCATGACCCAGATCTACTTTCTTTCTCTTTAAGTTTGAGTCTCTTTGTATTCATTTTTATGAACTATATACTTAATTTGGTTCATCTTCCATCTATGTTAATAAAGTCTCATTGATTGATTTTTGATATAAATTTGGTTTCACTTCGATCATTCACCATATTTTTATCCCTCCAAATAGGGAATAGGAAGGGATCAATATAAAAAATAATTTTCTCTCACCTGAAAAATCATTACCCACCTCTTGTAAAAGAGGATCAGTAAAACAATCATGACCATATCAAGACTCTGGGCACAAATTTGAGATGTTGGCTCCCCGTTCATCACATCACAGGGTTTCTTTGTCGAAATCACACGATCTAGTGGATTAGAGAATGGATTATTTAATTAGCAATCTTAATGCTTAGATTTTACATCGATTGTTATTTTTCTGATCTATTGGTTCGAGATATTTTGGGACATAGCAATCTCATGAAAAATTCATCACCGCGGCTCATATGACTGTTCGGAATCGTCCACTTACAGCCCCTATTTCTGGTCAGCCATGCATATTGTTGGTCGACATCATCTTGAGCCAATTTTTATTAAAGGGAAGATTAACCAGACCATTTTTGTTTATCGGAGATAAGATGTGAAGATCCATCAGCAACATTGAAATAATTTTATCCAACTACGAGGTATCTTATTGTTGTTCGGAGACTCATATTGTAGCTCGGTGGAACCAATTGCAGGTCGACGATCATCTACTTCTTGATCGACGACATCTCAATCTTGTTCGGAGGGTTCAATTTACTGGTCGGCAACTATCCAACCATCCACTTCTTGGTCGGAGACATCTGATGTTGTTCGGTGACCATCCAACAGCTGGTTGGCAATATCAATGCACCATTTTTGTTGATTAGCGAAATCGCTCTGCTGGTCGGGGACTATTTGCTTCTTGGTCAGCACTATATAATCTACAACCTGAGACATCCCAAATGCTGGTTGGCAACAACCATGCCGTTAGTCGGTAACATTAGGATCTCGGGGTATTAAAAAATGCGGAGCACCCCAGATATTTCTGTAAACACGAGTTCAGCTTGGGGGTAAATGGGGGGCTTAAGTTTTTTTTTAAACTTGTGATCACCCCAAATATATTTTTAAAACCAAGTGATAAATAATTTTTAAACATCAACTTATACTTGATTAGTTGTTGGAGATTAAATAACTTTATAAAAAATTCTACGTCTTATTTATGGCGCATATCTGAAAAAAATTTGTCCATCTCACACACATTTGGCACAAAACATATTATTTCATATTTTGAAATTTTTATTGTCTTATGCTGATACACATCACATATTGTTTGGCTGAATAATTATTCTCATGACAATAATTATTTGATCTAGTCTAGACAGGTGCTCGGGCAGCTTAATAAGATTTCATAGGGACGATATTCAATTCCGACAAAAGCTCAGCCACAATCTTAAACCTCTGGAAACTATTATTGCTCGACATCAGGCAATTTTGCCTCGATATATCAGCCAACATATATTATTTCATTTTTTGAAATTAATATTTTTATTTCTCAAGCATATACATATCATATATTGATTGGATGAGTAAATTATTCTCATGACTAATCAATTCAGCCTACACATATGGTATAGCAAGTTATAAATTTTTATAGGTACAAGATTCAACGCCGACGAATGCTCGGAAACAATCTGGAAACTATTATCATTGCTCAGCATTATGAAATTTTACCTCATCAAGGAACTATATATTTTATTATTGCTCTGATTTATGCTCAAGCACGAATTATTCAATATATCCGTTCGGATTCATATTTTATATTTATCTCAGCATGGAGTTCAAAAAATTTCTTCTCTCTATATCATATTCAGCTCCGAGGAAGAACTATAACATTTATTATATTTCACCCCCAACAGATGGTTGGTCGGGGTAATTCTTATCTATATTCAGGCCAGACAAAGTACTCGGCCATTTTCTTATATTGTGGAGAATATCATTCTTATTCGGCATTATGCAATTTTGCCTCGACAGATCAGCAAGACAGTTTATTATTATTCTAAATCATTCTTTATGTCTATGCATATTTTTATTATCTTATTCCCAACAATCTGTTGGTCAGCTCCGAGGAGGTCTCCAACATTTATTATATCTTATTCCCAACAATCTGTTGGTCAGCTCCGAGGAGGTCTCCAGCATTTATTATATCTTATTCCCAACAATCTGTTGGTCAGCTCCGAGGAAGTCTCCATCATTTATTATATCTTATTCCTAAAATGCCAACTAAGGTTCGTTAGGAAGTAAATCTATTCCTAAAAATGCCAACTAAGGTTGGTTAGGAAGTAAATCTATTCCTAAAAATGCCAACTAAGGTTGGTTAGGAAGTAAATCTATTCCCAAAAATGCCAACTAAGGTTGGTTTGGAAGTAAATCTATTCCCAAAAATGCCAACTAAGGTTGGTTCGAAAATGTTTCGAAGTCCACCACTAGCTTGGTACTAATCAGATTGAAGAGTTGGGTTCAAAAGCTAGTATGTTACTCGACAAAGTATTCAGAGGATCATAAATCAGAAGAATCAAGCACGTGAAGTTAGCACTCAATTGCTCGGCACAGGAGGCAGTTGGTCGGCTAGCAAACCAATCAACATACTTGAAGATTATGACAAGATACAAGCTGTATACTATGGCATGGCTGCATCCAAATTCCCAGGGGTGATACATAGCACACGAAGTTCCTCAAAAGAAATATTAGCAACCATCGATCAGCCTGCATCATATGTCGTCCAGGAGATAATGCACTTTACGTTGAACAAATCAAGAAGGTAGATCAAGAATTTCACGAGTACCGAGCAACACTGCAGAATAAATACTCCATCCTTTCAAGTAAACCATCAAGCATGGAGCATTGGGGGCTTCTGTTAACGCAAAAATTCTCCATCTACGAGGACCAATCAGAAAAGGACACATGTCATCCTACGTGGCAATATTCCACACCCGAGGAGAGTTGGTCGGCATCCGAGGAGAGTTGTTCAGCACCCAAGGAGTGTTAGTTGGCACCTGAGGAGAGTTGGTCAGTACCTGAGGAGAATTAGTCATCACCCGAGGAGAGTTGGTCGGCACCCGAGGAGTGTTAGTCGGTATCCGAGGAGAGTTGGTCGGCACCCGAGGAGTGTTAGTCGGCACCCGAGGAGAGTTGGTCAGTACCCAAGGAGAATTAGTCGGCACCCGAGGAGATTTGGTCGACACCCGAGGAGAGTTAGTCGGCACCCGAGGAGAGTTGGTCGGCATACCAACCAGGAAGATCAAAGGATAACTATGCATTTAATGTGCATTAATGAAGATGACAGCGCATTTAATGAGCCTTAATGTACATTTATACTGTATTAATAGATGAAAACACATAACATACCAAGCAATTCAACAATTAGATTCTTTGAATGTAGACATAAATGTCTACATACAATGAATCTCTTTATCTCCCATCACTATAAATACATGTATCCCCTTAGCCAAAAGGGAGAGATCCGAGAGAACCGAGAGACATCATACACAAGATCCAAACCTTTTTCTCTCTCTACACCACATTGTGCTATTGTAAACCCCTGGGAATAAAACAACAGTGGATGTAGGCTTTTTCTTATAGCCGAACCACTTTAAAAATCTTTGTCTCTCATGTGCTTGATTGGATTGCTTTCATCTATTTATCTGTGATCATAAAAATGGGATTCGGTCCAGTTTTTTGCATCAACAATAATATAAACTTGCGTATCGGTAAATAAGGATGTCAATCCAACTCTAAGGAGTGAAACACAAGAAAAGTCATATAATCCATTTTTCTAGTTATTTTCTTTCTAGATTTGTTTTTTACTTTTTCTTTGTTTTATATTTTTTATGATCTTTTTCATATTAAAATAATTTGTGATGATGGTGACTTAACTAAACTAAGTGGCTAAAAATGATGAACGAAATCAAACACTAAAATTAGAGATAAAGGGAGGTAAATAATTATGAGAACAATTAAGGAATGGGACTACACTACATATTCTAGTTATTCAAATTAATTAATTCACTCATTTGAAATTTCCCTAGTTATTATTGAAATTGGAAGTCGACTTTCGTCACAAATGAAATTTTAAAACTAACCTTTTAGAAAATTAAATTCAAGCGCCAACAACTCTGGAAAATAGATTTACACTCCTTTTAATAAATCACCCGCTAGGGTCTATTCATCAAAATTCATAGAAATCATAGAAAATAAAAATTAAAGTAGAAATTCAAGGAATAATACTATACTTGAGAAACCCCTATCTCTAGTTCGATTATATAATGGGTATTATAGCTCAAATTTTGATACTTTCTCGATAATCATTTACCCTCTTATTTTAGTGGATTAGGCTTTTATTTATTTTAGTGTTTTAAATGGGTCAGTATAGGGCCTTAATGGGGTAAATAATGGGTCATAATAAGGTCTATAATTAATTTAAATAGTGTCAATAATGGGTAACTATCATGTCTTTAATGAATCTAATTGAGTCCAATTTCTTAACATGCACACGACACGACACGATGACAGGTACAATCAACTCGATTCAGACACGACCCGAACAAGATAAGACATGTAAATATTGTGCTAACTTTATTTCATTTTCTTTTCGTTTCATGTTGTGTTTTTGTGTTGTTTCTAAAATTTCCACCCTTATTTCAAACAAATGGTATCATCATTTGTTCGGACCCACATGTAGCAATATATAATCTATGGGATCCCCAATCAAGTTCCATATAACTCGTTGATTATATTTAATCCATTTACAATTCTCCAAGTATTTGGGGTGCATTGGGAAGGAACTACACGAAAAAGTCACAAAATTCCAAGAACAAATGGTTCGGAGGAAATGTTACACCCACCTCAATAATAAATTGGGAGAACAACCATTATCCTCCCTCTACATTGTAGTAATCTTTGCGTCTTTCACCAAAATCTATCATTACCCACTCATGGATAGAAAAATGTCTCCTAAACTCTCATATAGAGTTCTTGCTGACCAGGTAAATCATTTTTCACAACTGAAGAAAAGAAAAATAAAGAAAAATGGAGTAAAA
The DNA here is from genome assembly GCA_949130495.1 of Sambucus nigra. Classification (NCBI taxonomy): domain Eukaryota; kingdom Viridiplantae; phylum Streptophyta; class Magnoliopsida; order Dipsacales; family Adoxaceae; genus Sambucus; species Sambucus nigra. The sequence goes on along the minus strand of OX422209.1, from coordinate 300,743,706 downwards.
AATTATAGAAGAATAAGAGATGACAGAGGATAAGACTTATAATAAATGGATAAGGCAGAGGATAGTGAGTTGGTTTTGAGAGGGTTGAGGAATGAAGTGCATATCAAACTGGCGGTAATGAAAGACATTAACTAGGAGGGCCAACTCCCGAAATAATTCATCATTAACATAACACGCCCCAATGATGGCACACACACTACTATCTTTTTGCTAAAAAATGCACAGTTACCAGCGTACCCCTGAAACAATGGGGAAAGTTACAAGTGTGCACCTCAAGTTTAATGGGAATAATAAAGTCAAATTTCATCTAGAAAAACCAAGTGTTGACACTCTCCGACCATAGCTTCTATGTGCGATCAAATCACGCTGCCGATATCTTTCAAGATTGACATGTGATCAATTCTCTAAACCCCATTCAGGCTAAAAAGCTTTGGGGAAAATTGTGGGGGAATTATATGACTTAATGGTAAAAGTTGACAGAAGTCCGAATAATTTGACAAGTGATCGCAACTTGAGATAATAACAAGATAGAAGCCAATCAACGATATTCTCGAACGTGGATGCGCTCGATCAAATCACAACAACATTCCATGGTGATGGAGTTCCACACAATTCATTCTCTTTATGTTCTCTATAAATGTAACATACAACCTTGAAAAAGGGGCATGTAATCTTTGTTGTTAAGAACTGGTTAATATATATAGGAAAAATTTGGGCAATTTTATTTGGGTCAAAACTCTATTTTATTAAATGAAAATAACACTACAAGAATTAGGGCTTTTAGCAAGGAAAAAAATATTTGCAAAAGGTATATTTTCATTGCAAAAAACCTTTTGCAATGATTTTTTTCCTCGCAATGCTCATTGCGCCAGCCATCATGCCATAGATCTTTTGCAAGGAAATTTTGTCATCGTTGCTAAAAATATATTACAACAAAATTTTTTGCAGGGGAAAACAAGATTTTTCATTGCAAAAAGGTTCTCATATCTCGATTCAAAATGTTTTGCAATGAATATTTCGTCGCAAAAAATACTAAAAATCCTTGCAAAATATATTTTGAGAGAATTAAAATTCCTTTCCAAATGTTAATTTTACATTGCTAAACGTCTTTTGTAGCTGTTGACGCCACCAACTCTCCTCGGCTGCCGACTAACTCTCCTCGGGTGCCGACCAAATCTCCTCGGGTGCCGACTAATTTTCCTCAGGTACTGACTAACTCTCCTCGGGTGCTAACTAACACTCCTCGGGTGCTGACCAATTCTCCTCGGATGCCGACCAACTCTCCTCGGGTGTCAAATATTGCCACGTAGGATGACATGTGTCCTTTTCTGATTGGTCCTCGTAGATGGAGAATTTTTTCGTTAACAGAAGCCCCCAATGCTCCATGATTTATGGTTTACATGAAAGGATGGAGTATTTATTCTACAATGTTGCTCGGTGCTCGTGAAATTCTTGATCTACCTTCTTGATTTTTTCAACATAAAGTGCATTATCTCCTGGACGACATATGATGCAGACTGATCGATGGTTACTAATCTTTCGTTTGATGAACTCCATGTGCTATGTATCACCCCTGAGAATTTGGATGCAGCCATGCCATAGTATGCAACATGTAGCTTGTCATAATCGTCAAGTATGTTGATTGGTTTGCTAGCCGACCAACTGCCTCCTGTGCCGAGCAACTGAGTGCTAACTTCACGTGCTTGATTCTTCTGATTTATGATCCTCTGAATACTTTGTCGAGTAACATACTATCTTTTGAACCCATCTCTTCAATCTGATTAGTACCAAGCTAGTGGTGGACTTCTAAACATTTTCATACAACTTCTTCTTCAATGTTGGTCGGGATAGTAGTAGTAAAGATCTCAGTGCGGTAGATGCTAAATTTGACTTCTGAACTTCAATACCATGTGCATAATAACTCCTGAATATGCCTCCTGAACTTTTGAATGCACCTCCTGAACTTCTGAATACGCCTCGTGAATTTCCATATACCTCCTGAACTTTAATATTCCTCCTGAACTTCAATATACCTCCTGAATTTTAATAGCCTCCTGAACTTCAATATAACTCCTGAACTTCAATATCAAAAATAATTCATGAGCAAGAAAAACAACTCGTGAATGATGATTGGTCGGGGACCCGACCGTGTGAGTTTGTGGAGTTGAATTTGATGCTCGACTGCATGATGTTATAAGAATGTGCCACCGAATGAACAAATATATCTGTAATAGAAGCCCCCAAGTGTGGAATGTGAACTTTGAATGAGTTTTCCTTGATCGCTTTCACATATTCATACTTTATTTAAATAAAATGTTTCCGACCAACTGTAGTTGACAGCTTCTTATTTCCGACCAACCTGAGTTGGTGGATTTTTTCTTCCCAACCAACCTTAGTTGGCATTTTTGGGAAATTTTTTTTATTCCCAACCAACCTTAGTTCGCACTTTTGGGAAATATTTTTCTTACCAACCAGCCTTAGTTGGCATTTTTGGGAAATATTTTTTCTTCCCAACCAACCTTAGTTGGCATTTTTGGGAAATATTTTTTCTTCCCAACCAACCTTAGTTGGAATTTTTGGGAAATTTTTTTCTTCCCAACCAACCTTAGTTGGCATTTTTGGGAAATTTTTTTCTTCCCAACCAACCTTAGTTGGCATTTTTGGGAAATATTTTTTCTCCCCAACCAACCTTAGTTGGCATTTTTGGGAAATGTTTTTCTTCCCAACCTTAGTGGGCATTTTTGGGAAATATTTTTGATAATAAATGATGGAGACTTCCTCGGAGCTGACCAACGGATTATTGGGAATAAGATATAATAAATGCTGGAAACATCCTTGGAGGTGACCAACAGATTGTTGGGAATAAGATATAATAAATGCTGGAGACATCCTTGGAGCTGACCAACAGATTGTTGGGAATAAGATAGTATAAATGTTGGAGACCTCCTCTGAGCTGACCAACAGATTGTTGGGAATAAAATATAATAAATGCTGGAGACTTCCTCGGAGCTGAATATATATAGAGAGATGAAATTTTCCGAGCTCCATGCTAAGATAAATATAAAATATGCATAGACATAAGCAATGATTTAGAATAATAAACTGTCTTGCTGATCTGTCGAGGCAAAATTGCATAATGCCGAATAAGGATAATATTTTCCACAATATAAGAATATGGCTGAGAACTTTGCTGAGCCTGAATATAAATAAGAATTACCCAGACCAACTATCCATTGGGGGTGAAATATAATAAATGTTGCAGATCTCTTTGGAGCTGAATATATATCTCGTCGAGCTCCATGCTGAGGTGAATATAGAATATGAATCCGAATGGATAAATAGAATAATTCATGCCTGAGCAGATATCCGAGAAATAATACAATCAATAGTGTCTCATTGAGGTAAAGTTTCACAATGCCAAGAAATGATAATATTCTCCAGAAGTTTAAGATTATTTTCGAGCATTCATCGGCACCAAATCTTGTACCTATAAAAAATTAATAACTTGCCCTACCATATGTGTAGGCTGAATTGATTAGTCATGAGAATAATTTAATCATCCAATAAATGTATGATAGTTATATGTTTGAGAGATAAAAATATTAATTTCAAAAAATGAAATAATATATGTTGGCTGATATGTCGAGGCAAAATTGCCTGATGTCAAGCAATACTAGTTTCCAGAGGTTTAAGATTGTGGCTGAGCTTTCGTTGGGATTAAATATCGTCCCTATAAAATTTTAATAAGCTGCCCGAGCACCTGTCGAGACTAGATCAAATAATTATTGTCATGAGAATAATTATTCAGCCAAATAATATATAATGTGTATCAGCATAAAATTTTCAAAATATGAAATAATATGTTCTGTGCCAAATGTTTCATGTGGGCAGATTTTTATAAAAAATGCTAGGCATTTTAATTTTAAGTAAAAGACCAAAAATAAGTTGGTTTTAAAAATATTTTTGGGGGATGGACGTGTCAAGTTGCAGAATACATGATGACGACCAAGAAGCAAATGGTCCCCGACTAGCAGAGCGATTTCGCCGATCAACAAAAATGGTGCATTGATATTGCAGACCAGCTGTTGGATGGTCACCGAACAACATCAGGTGTCGCCGACCAAGAAGTGGATGGTTGGATAGTTGCCGACCTGATGCCGACCAAGTGTATGAGAACTTCCGAGTAGAAATAGATGCCATCGACCAACAAATAGTAAGTCGTGGAGCTCCTCTTGATGTATAATACATGATAAAAGGATAACTGTTGGGGGTGAATCTTGTACATGATGCATTTAATAAGTTTCTCTAATACATGTTGAGATTGATTCTCATAGAAATTATCATTAGTAAAATTTTTAAGCTAAATATCATATAATATGTATCAGCTCAGACATAAGGTAATAAAAATTTCAAAATATGAAATAAAATGTTTTGTGCCAAATGTGTGTCAATGTGAGCAATTTTTTATCAACTAGAATGTCATAAGGTTAGATTTGGTCTTTTTATAAAATAATTTTATTTTTAAATAAATGCTCAAATATGGGATCGAAAAATTTATTCTAAGATAAAGTTCAGGGATATATTTTATTTAATTTTAAAACATTTATTTTGTTAGAGAAGTGTGAGAAAAATAAATAGGTATCAATGGTAATAATTTTGACTTTGTCAAAATTAATAATTTGGGCAAATAAATTTGTCATCCCTCCATTCCAGCATTCCTCATCAATAGGTGATAACCATCTCTGACCAGTGGTATCGCCGACCAACATCGTGTGACGTCAGTGTTGGGATGCCTTCGTTTTGATCTGCCGACCATGTACATACGATCAAGAAGCCTTTGTTTTGGCTAAAACTTGTTTCTGACCAACTTTGGCCTTTTAAGTTGTTGACCAACTATTTCTTTGTTATCAAAAGTAGATGTCGACCAGATGTTCTTGTTTTGAAACAACCACCGAGGTATTGCCGATCTACACCAATGTTGCTAATGTATCTTCACAGCCTACCACCGATTAACAAAAATGGTCTGGTGAAATTCTCGATCAACAAATAGGTTCACCAACCAGTTGTATACCACCATTAGATGTCTCCGAACAATAACATTTCACCTAATTTAGTTGGTCGGGAGGCATTTCAACTTGGGTGAAGCCCTCCACCGACTAATATATAACTGCTGCCAACTAGAATTGGGTGCCTCTGACCAAAAGATTTTGTTGATCGTGATTGGAAAATTTGTTGAAGTTGTTCGTGTTTTCTTCGCAAATGACCACCGACCAGCAAGGATGGTTCGGTAAAAAAATTTTGGTCGGGTAACGACCAGATGTCGCCGACCAACAGTAGATGGTTCCGTCCAATAAAAATGCTGCCGACCAACAATACTTGTCAACGAGATATACTGAGGAGATTACTTCTTTATTCTGATTAAGTAGAGCAAAAATTCACATAGTTTTTCACCGACCAAAAATACTCATCCGGCAATCTTCTTCTGGATTTTTCATCCTCATACAATTGATGCTAAACAGTAGTTGCAGATTCATGGGACCTTTGAGCCCAAGGTAGGCAGACTTTGAATCGGAGAGTAATATATTACTGGGATTGAAATTTTTTGTTGATCTGAAACCGAATCAAGTTCTGAGGTGGATGATCGTCCTTGAATTGTAGGTTATTTTTTTTATGCCGCCCAGTTTCATTATTTTTGTTGCTGTAGACGGTTGAAGTCAAAACGATTGATATGAATTTAATAAATACAAAATTTCTTCATCTTCCTCGGAAAGTTTCTCCATTGTCCTTTCTTGAGCGACTGTTCATTTTTCATCTTCTTTACGAAAGTGGGTAAAGGTTTTTCAGGAGAGAGAAGGTTATTTTGGGTTTCCTTCCTATTTTCCATTTGTGGAGATAAAAGATACGGTGGATGATAAAAATCATTACGAAAATTATAGCAAAAATTCATCATCGAACCAATAAATCAATCTTTATCAGAATTAATAAATCGCAACAAATCAAAATTCTTAGATCTAAGAGATAACCAATAGAAATCATTAGATCTAAGAGAAAATATGATCAATATCCAAGAGGAAAAAGAATGGTTTTGAATTTTTACTCCCTTGTAGAAGATGTGAAATATGTGAATCAACATATGTCAAATCTTTTTCCTTAATGTAACTCATTACATAAACGTGTTTGCCCAAAACGTTTTCAAGAAGATTCATAGATGCTTAACGCTCATGATGAAAATTGTCTAACACTGAATATAAACATATATATATTATTATTTTTTTATGAATCAAATTGATGGGAACTTTTAAAGCAGATCTGGCTCAGAATTGTGATTATCGAGAGAGAGAAATTGTTCTTGATTTTAACTTTTCCCATTTAAGAATATGATGGGAATTTGAATAGACATCAAAGTTCTTACAAAATTTATAATGAAAATGATAAAATCTTACCACCGTCATATATATTGGTATATGTAATCATTTAAAATATTTATTCCATGATATAAAATTGAAACTTCAGAATCAAGCAAAAAGTTATGATTTATGAAATCCATTATTTTTCAGATTTCAAAATAAGAATTAATCTAACAGCTATGATTTTAAAATCATGATATGCAATATTTTGCAGATAAAAATTGGACAACTAATTTATGTATATAAACATAAAAATCATGATTGAATCAAAAGACGTATGTATAATTGATTATACGTAGAGAAAATAAAAACTTAGCTTTTGATAGAGAACAATGATTGTAACACGTTCCCACAGACGACGCCAATCTGTTGAAGACAGAAAATGGCCACTGTCATTTTAGTGGCGTCAACAACACATAAATGATGAGGATGAGATTGAAGATGAAGATAAACATTCACATCAAATATATAAGAGACAAAGGTTTTTAAAGTGGTTCGGCTATGAATAAAGCCTACGTCCACTGTTATTTTATTCCCAGGGGTTTACAATAGCACCATAAGGTGTAGAGAGAGAAAGGATGTGTATCTTATGTATGGTGTTTCTAGGTTCTCCCCCCTTTTGGCTAAGGGGATACATGTATTTATAGTGATGGGAGATAAAGAGATTCATTGTATGTAGACATTTATGTCTACATTCAACGAATCTAATTGTTGAATTGCTTGGTATGCTATGTGTTGTCATCTATTAATACAGTATAAATGTACATTAAGGCTCATTAAATGCGTAGTTATCCTTTGATCTTCCTCGTTGGTATGCCGATCAACTCTCCTCGGGTGCCGACTAACTCTCCTCGGGTGCCGACCAACTCTCCTCGGGTGCCGACTAATTCTCCTCGGGTACTGACCAACTCTCCTCGGGTGCCGACTAACACTCCTTGGGTGCTGACCAATTCTCCTCGGATGCCGACCAACTCTCCTCGGGTGTCGAATATTGCCACATAGGATGACATGTATCCTTTTCTGATTGGTCCTCGTAGATGGAGAATTTTTGCGTTAACAGTAACACTCTTTTTCGTTGCAAAAAAGTTCTTGTATTTTGACTAAAAAATGAATACAATGAATATTTTGTTGCAAAAGATACTAACAAATCCTTGCAAAAGATATTTTGAGAGAATTATAATTCCTTGCCAAATGTTAATTTTACTTTGCTAAAAGTCTTTTGTAACACTCTTTTTAATTACAAAAAAGTTCTTGTATTTTGACTAAAAATATTTTATAATGAATATTTTGTTGAAAAATATACTGATCAATCCCGCAAATGATAATTTGTGGGAATTAAAATTCCTTTCCAAGTGTCAATTGTTCATCGGTAAAATTCTTTTGTAACACTCTTTACCTTGCTAAAAATAAACTTTTGATTACAAATAATAATGACATTTATAATGATAGGTTTCAGCAACATTTATTTCGTTGCAAAATTATATTAAATAATGAAATAAATAAACAGATAATTAAGTAAATACACATAATTAAAATGTAAGGACACAAGCCTCCGATTGAGTCTCAATATTGTGTTGGCTCAATTCCGGACAAAAACATTTGAGTCATAGGATAGTTTTCAAGTTTATCCATTCAAGCCTATGATGTGTTAGTTGAATACGTAGCGGCCAAGATTATAAAGCTTCATAAAATGCGGAGTTTATTGTGCCTTGTTTTTACATCAACAAAATTTGTTCCGTTTACTAATAAGGTATGAATGCACTACATATTTATATAGGAGCTTGGAACAATTTTTATTGGGTGTACTTTTATTTTAAACTGAGGTTTATTTTCAGAAGGTTTATTTAAAACTTTAAAATAAAGTTTCTGGTCTAAAAATCGAATTTTAACCATTCTGGAAAGTCATTCGATATTGTCGTTCGAACGAGTTTTTCGTTCGAAATGAGTTTGTCAACGAGTTTTCCCAACAGGCCACTGGAACTTCGTTAGAAGTGTTGTTCGAACGAGATTTTCGGCGAGAAAATTATTTGGCAGTTTTTCACCTCTAACCTATTACTTTTTCCCCACTAACTTTTGACAGACATAATATGTGGGGGAACGAACCTTTTCAAACTAAAATTTTTATATTCCTTCATCTCCTAGAGAGAGTTTTAGAGAGCTTATTTTCAAATGAAAAGGTTCATGTTTTGAGTGTTTATTTTTCAAGAAAAAATCCTTAAACACTTTTGTTTTCACCCATAGTTTGTTTATTCCAAGTTTCCATATAAATATCTTGCTTGGAGTATTTGGCACCGAGTTTACTCTACCGAGTTGAAGAGTTAGTTTGAGTTTACTTCTACATCCCTCAAAGAAGAAGTCTCGTTATTTTGCTGCGGCATTCTCACATGGTGAAAGGCACCAGTTGACAGTTGTTCCTAAAGCCTCATTGGTGAATTCCAAGGTTCCGGTGGAGTTCGAGATTGTCAACTAAGTGGAGGTTGGTACAAGAAGATGCATCAGGGGCTTGAAGGGAGTTGAGTCGAGTTGAGTAAGTCATTTGTCTTATTCTTGTAAAAATGCCATACTTAGTGGACTTAAGGCTAGGGCCGTCCGAGTTTTTTTTCCCGTTGTGGGTTTTTCCTCGTACATCGTGGCGTAGTGGTTTGTGATTTATTTTATCTTGCTATATCACCTAGATCCATTCTTAGGGATAAAAGATAAAATATGGTTTAAATCACTACTTGCTTAATTTGGTGCTAATTAATTTGGGTAAATGTTAATTTAGTTCAAGTCATTAACTTTATTGGATAAAATTTGGTTTGGCCTAAAATTGCAATAATGGATTAATTATTTAGTTAGGAAAATTTCTAGGACTTGGATTGAATTACGTTGGTTTAAGTGAAATTAAAATATTTTTGTGTTTAATCTTATTTCACTTGGTTTAATTTGAATTTGAAAGAAATTAAAATTTGTTGTTTATGTACTTATTTAATTGAACTATCTCGCTTCCTCATCTTTAAAAGGAAATTGAAATTAACTTTTTACAGGGGTTTCAAATTGGTATCAGAGCATTGATTTAGAAAAGCTATCACTTTCAAATTGGTATCAGAGCCGGAGCGCTACTTTATCGCGTCAAAGATCCGTTTTTCGGCTTTTATTATTCTTGTGATCCTTGTATTTTTAGGTGGTTCATTTTTTACTCACTCTCATTTTTTTGGTTTTGTATCTCTCGATGGGATGCCTTAATGAGAATTTGTCCATTTCTAATGATAATGAAGTTTTTGATATTCGAGAGGAATTTAATGGGCTTAATAAGTGTAATGAAAATTTAAGATAATTAAATGTGAGATTTGCAAAAAGAATTAAGTTTCTTGAAAATGAAAATTTATGTTTTAATTCTAGAATTGAACTTTTCCAAACCTCGCAATCTCAAAAAGATAATTTTCGTGAAAAGCTCATGGACATAAATTACAATTTTAATATTTTAAATATATCCAAGAAAGAGAGTGATAGTCGAGAAAAGACTCTTAGGAACAAGTTTGCTCACATTGAGGGGGAGCGTGATAATGTTCTAGGAGTTATAGAAAATTTAAAGAAGGAGTCACATAAAATTGAGGAGTCTAATTTATTACTTGAGTCCAAAATTTTAAAAATGAAAAATGATTTTCAATACTTGAGTAGTAGTTGTAATGGTTCTAGATCATCTTGTTCAAATATTTTCGTTGCTAAATCTAAGACCATTATTTGTTTTAGAGGGTCAACTTTATCCAAGGACTTTAGAAAATGTCATACCTTAGGTATCATTCCTCGTGTTTTCACATGCTTGCATCGTGGTAAGAAAGGTCACCTTAGGTCATTTTGTTTTGATCTTAAAAGAAATCCTAGGAAGTCTATGTTTAGCATTTCATCAGTTCCCAAATCCCATCATTTTAAATATACATCTATATGGGTTAGGAAATCATTTTTAGACGCGCTAGATATTAGATTTGTTGATTCTCATTTGCTTTCACATGAAACCTGCCTTGCTAAATTTAAAGGTTAAATGTGAAAGTTGTTTCCATACTTTAACTTTTGTGCTTCATGCTATATCCGTGCGAATTGTATGCTTGTTTTAATCATTATTCTAGTCTATATTTCATGCCATATCACATGCTAGAATTATGATGTTTGTTTATCTTTTGTATTATATTTCCTTCATTTTAGTTTGCATTGAATGAAAAATACAAAAAGTTGTTGTTTATCATTTTTGTTTCATCTTTTTATAATTTAGGCTTAATGGAAAATACAAATGATTTTTGTTTGTCTTTTGGAGTAAATATTTTTGTTGTTTGGTTTAAAAAATTGCAAAAACTCAAAAAGATTTATTTTGTGTGTATTTTAGTTTGACACACTCTATGTGGCATATACTTGTGTTTGAATCCCTACTTTTTCGCTTCCTTGTGGCTAGAACTTTTGGTTTAGATTGCCAATCCTTAAAATGTTCTTTACCATGCTTACGTAGAGTAGTTGGATATTGTGTTGATGTAATGGATTCTATTTTTATATGCCTCAATTCACACATGCACGAGCTCACTTGAAACTATAACTTCATATGTATATTTGAGCATTGTGAGGTGTTCTCCTACCAATCTTGTCATCTACATGTTATGTGACCTAGGAGGACTAGTGCATGTTAAAATCCGTTGCACGTGAGATTTGTGTGAGACATAAAAAATAATATATATAAATGTGCACGGGGAAGGGCTCCGAAAGGAAATATCATCCTTTGCGAGTAAGCCACCGTTTGGAATGTACTTAAAAGAAATACGTGGTCCAAAGGGCTAAAAATAATATATGACATTAAAAAGAACAATAATTGCCAAGGCCTTATTTTAATTGATATATTCATTCAAATATATATATGCTTATCTTAAGGGAGTTTGGATGATATATCAACGATTTGCACAATGCCTGTTTATCCTAGTTGTACTTTCGATGTCATGACTCTATTGGTTTGTAGAATCATCAAAATTCTAGGCTTGTATGCATTGTGTATGTTTGTTCATTGAGTTCAATCTATATTATCACATGAGGTTATATTCAAATGTGATGAAGTTTGAAAATCAAATGAGAACTCCATGAACATGTTTGAAGTGATTGTGTCTAATTTTAATTGTTACTAGTTCACACCCCAACACTTCCGTTTCCATATGACACATTTTTGCCATATGAGTGTGAAAAGCTTATTGTATTTTGTTTCATGTGTGCTGTTTATACCTAGTATATGTGCTTGTGCATTAATGATATTTATTATGTACTCATATACGAGGTATTCTATTTGTCTTTGCTTTGCTTTCTAGTCCATCCATGCTTCTTCTTCATGATTGGTATCTATCTAGTTGAATATTTTGTTGATATCACATGTATAATTCTTTACGTATCATATTGGTATAATTTTCTTGCATCTTAGTTGGTATCCTTTATTCTTTATATGGGTTAGTTATGATTTTTTTGCCTATATTCTTTCATGTTCTATGATTTGATGCACTTTTGTTAATTCTATCACCTTTGTCTATTCCTGAACAAAAAGGGAGAGAATGATAGGGGGAGAAATGGTATCTAATCCTATTGTAATATTATCTAAGTTTAGGAGATTTAACTTAGGGGGAGAGCGCTATCTTCTTAGGTTGATCATAGTTGATAAAGGGGATTATTAACTTAGGGGGAGTAATTATTTTAATTGCATTTAATATTTTGATATTCCCTATGCGTTTGATAGTTTGCTTAAGTGTGCATGAATTCTTCTAAATGGCAACTTTCATCAGTAAAGATATTGATCCTTGGGTCTTGAGTCAAGTTTGGGTAGGATGTTTGAGTTTAGTAGAGCTTGACAGTCCTTTAGGATTTTTGTTGGTTTTTGTCCCAGAATAGCCAAAGGGGGAGATTTGTAAGGACACAAGTCTCCGACTGAGTCTCAATGTTGTGTTGGATCAATTTTGGATAAAAATGTTTGAGTCATAGGATAGTGTTCAAGTTTATCCATTCAAGCGTATGATGTTTTAGTTGAAGATGTAGCAGTCAAGATTATAAAGCTTCATCAAATGCCGAGTTTATTGTGCCTTGTTTCTACGTCAACAACATTTGTTCCGTTTACTACTAAGGTATGAATGAATTACATATTTATATAGGAGCTTGGAACAATTTTTATTGGGTGTACTTTTATTTTAAACCGAGGTTTATTTTCAGAAAGTTTATTAAAAACTTTAAAATAAATTTTCTAGGCTAAAAATCGAATTTTAACCATTCTGGAAAGTCGTTCGATATTGTCGTTCGAACGAGTTTTTCGTTCGAATGAGAATGTCATTTGAAATTTTCAACGGAAAAATTATTTGGCAGTTTTTCACCTCTATCCCATTACTTTTTCCCCGCTAACTTTTGACAGACTTAATATGTGCGGGAACCAACCTTTTCAAACTAACTTTTTCATATTCCTTCATCTCCTAGAGAGAGTTTTAGAGAGCTTATTTTCAAATTAAAACGTTCATGTTTTGAGTGTTTATTTTTCAAGGAAAAAAAATCCTTAAACACTTTTGTTTTCACCCATAGTTTGTTCATTCCAAGTTTCCATATAAATATCTTGCTTGGAGTGTTTGGCACCGGGTTTACTTTACCGAGTTGAAGAGTTCATTTGGGTTTACTTCTACATCCCTCAAAGAATAATTCTCGTTGTTTTACTGCGGCATTCTCACATGGTGAAAGACACCATGTGTGGTTGGCGATTGTTCCTAAAGCCACATTGGTGAATTCCAAGGTTCTGGTGGAGTCCGGGATTGTCAACTAAGAAGAGGTTGGTACAAGAAGACGCATCAGGGGCTTGAAGGGAGTCGAGTCGAGTTGAGTAAGCCATTTGTCTTGTACTTGTAAAAATATCATACTTAGTGGACTTATGGCTAGGGCCGACCGAGGTTTTTTTCCCGTTGTGGGTTTTTCCTCGTACATCGCGGCGTAGTGGTTTGTGATTTATTTTATCTTGCTATATCACCTAGATTCATGCTTAGGGATAAAAGATAAAATATGATTTAAATCACTACTTGCTTAATTTGGTGCTAATTAATTTGGGTAAATGTTAATTTAGTTCAAGTCATTAACTTTATTGGATAAAATTTGGTTTGGCCTAAAATTGCAATAATGGATTAATTATTTAGTTAGGCAAATTTCTAGGACTTGGATTGAATTAAGTTGGTTTAAGTGAAATTAAAATATGTGTGTGTTTAATCTTATTTAACTTTGTTTAATTTGAATTTGAAAGAAATTAAAATTTGTTGTTTATGTACTTATTTAATTGAACGATCTCGCTTTCGCATCTTTAAAAGGAAATTGAAATTAACTTTTTACAGGGGTTTCAAATTGGTATCAGAGCATTGATTTAGAAAATCTATTGCTTTCAAATTAAAATATGTTATATTAAATGTAAAACATAAATGTATTACTGTTCATGTCACAGTAAAGCTCAAAAGTAATTAATACTGCATGACTAAGAGATGAGTTTAAACTAGTTTTCTCATCACAAACAATATGATAAAATCAACACTCGTCATCATACAACTTGATTCGAAGGGATACAAGATCCTTCAGGAACATCTTCCTCAGGAGCAGTGTCTTTATCTGGTAGTAAGGTGACCTTCATTGTAGCCCTCTCTGATACAAGACCTTGGACTAGGATTTTTTAATCTACGATCTCTGTTTGTAGATTTTTGTTCTCCAAATCAAAATTATGACTGCGTAATGATTTCAAAGGTTGAGTAAATCCCAGAATAAAATAACCCACCTCAAATAAAATAAGAGTTAATCCCGAAATTGTGTTTTTATAAATAATGGAGTCTTTTCTATTGGTGTATTTAAAATTTGGAGGAATTTGATTGAACTAACAACTCATAAAACTCTTGGGAAGAGAAGTGATTTGTTGGGATTCATTATTTTCAAAAGTTCACCAATCAAACATGTTTTTCTACTTAAATTTTTGCCCCATAACTTTATCTGAAAGGATTATCGATTGTATTGATGAGACTGGATGGAGATATAAGATATGAGATGATGCAATTCTATAAAAAATACCTTTTTGGTCACGGGGTTCGAACCCAATACCTATATTTTCTTACTCCCAAGTCTTAACCACTACTCCCAATATCTCTTTGATAAACAATTTGCATCTCTAAAACATAAAGTATCTTAAGAAAAAGGAACAACATAATTGGTATGTGATAGGACTCCACTATACTCTTTCTAATGTAGTTGGGATGAAAACAAACACTCAATACATGATTCAATATATTATAAGGATAATATCAACCATGCAACCAAGATATCAATTGACAAAGCGTTGCAATTAAGATATAAGTCATTTAACCAAAGTTCTAGCAAGTCCAATTTATACTCAAGCATGCATCATGAACCAAGAAGAACAAAGTCTTGATAATTATCATCACCCATGCAATATAACTAACCCTAATAAGATAAAATCACAAGTATCCTAAGATCAATAAATAAGATCAACCAACTTCATAAAAAATCAAAAGGAGACTATCATAACAAATCACCCTAGCAAAGCTCCTAATCATCGCACAAAAGCAACATCACATGTTCCATGCAAACCAGTGGAATGATTAAGCTCCAAAAGACCTTCTTAGAGCCTTGAAGATCTTTAGGAATATTTTTACAAATCTAAATGAACTTTTATGATCATGTATATGCTCAATCCAACCTTCCTCAACCTTCTCTAAAGCTTGAAACAAACTAGAACAACATATGTGACCCAATAACAAGCTTATAATCGACTAACATTGAATAATAGTTGACTAACAATGAGTTATAGTAGACTAACACTTTTATAATCGATTAACTTAGGCCAAATGGATCTGCATTCCAAAAACCAGAAAAATACTTTCTAGAGGGGATTTATAGTTGACAAACACAGAGTTATAATCTGCTATAACTATGAGAAGTTTCAAATTTTTGTAATGGCTAGTTTCAAAATTGAATTCCAAAAGATCCAAAATTTACCATACTACCCTCTAAGCAAGTAAAAAAATCAAGTAAGAGTCTAACTTTTGCTTTATTTTCTAGCAGTGTTCTAAAAGACCCACCTAGGCGCGCCTAGGCTTAAGGCTTGGGAAAAACGCATCTCCTTAAGTTTTTCGCGCCTTATTATTGGTAAAAGCCTTAAGACACACTTTTTTCTAAAAACAAAATTGCTTTAGTGAAACGATATCGCCTTTTAAAGACTTTTTTTTTCAAACCGGACCATTATCTTGCCCAGTATAATCAAATAGTATTTTAATTTGCAAATATTCAGACATATTTTATGATATGTACAATTTTAGTATTTTAATAGCCTTATTATGGTTAAAAAATATTAAAATATATTAAAAAGGCCTAAACTCATTTTCATGCCTAAGGCCCGCATAGGCTTCAAAGGCTTAAGACTTGGCTTCCACGCCACGATCACACCCTGCATTTTTAAGAACCTTGTTTTCTAGCAATGGGAGTTAATAAAATGTCAAATATGTTTCCAGATTTACAAGTTATTATGTGGATGTAGGCACCCGTGAATTTTTGAAGGTAAGGTTGTTCTCTAGTTCCTTAACTGACGCAAACTTTACATGGTTAATAAGTTTTCCACCACATTTCGTATAAACTTGGTAAAAAAATGGAAGACATGTTTCATACACAATTATTTCGAATCAAAACAGAGGTTTCAATGGATGATCTAGTTAGATTAAGCCAAAGGACAAGTAAAAAATCCATTCACTTTCCTATATAGGTTCAAGAGGAATGGTGGTTATTAGTTTTGGGGGTTGCAATGCATTTTATTAAGAATTTTGTAAGGTTTTTAAAATTCTTCAATTAACAAACAAAATATGATTATTTAAGTCCTCCTAAAAAGTTTATACAGTCACTCAATAGAATTAGTCTCCTTATAATAAGTTTCTCAATATGTGTTATTTTCCACACTTGCAAATAATTAAATAACCCACATAGAAAAATCAGCAAAAATCATGAATAACATCTTAATAATATAATATGATTAACTTTTTTAGCTAAAACTGTGCAATATGACGTGCATTATGTAACTTTATGTTTTTCACTCTCTAGGTTTAGTTTGTATTGGGTTGATTTCGGGAAAAACTTTTTTTGGTCATATTATCTTTCTTTCGATCCATTTGAGTTGTAAAGAGAATATCATTAAAGACAAAGCACCATCACATAGACTAATACTAGATCAAATTTTTTGACGAAAGAGTAACATAGGTTGGGTAAAATTTCAAATTTTGTATTTCCTTTTGATAATCTATTAAAGTAAGTAGTTGGTAGGAAAAAACTTATTTTTGAAATTCAACAGAAAAGTTTTTTTCAAATAATTTTTATTTTACATGAACATTAGAAAATGATAATCTCGTTCGAAATAGATTCCCTTGGATAGAATTTTTGATCGGGATCACTATTTTTTAAGAAGTGGACCACATAAGTGACCACTACTTCAAAAAAATTCACCTCAAATGAAGCACGTGTGAAGTGAGGGATACATTTTCATCCAAAGATCTTTGTATGGTAAGAACTTCGTCAAGGGCGACCTTGATCAAAAGTGACCTAGTTTGAACGAGGGTTGTATTTTTAAGAAACATGTTCAAGTTATATTCCTTTACTTCTAAAGTATAATTTTTTTGTAAATGCCTCTTTCAAAGTATGAAACCTTATTTTTACAAAACCTTTCTCTTTGTTTGTAGAGAGTCCTTTGAGAGTTTGAGAGTTTATCAACTTCCATGCTTTCAAAGTAGACTTTAGGTTCACAATCCCTTTTTGAATGATGTAGAAGAATTTCATGAGATATTTTTTGAATGATTATAACATAGGACTATGTGTGTGTAGATCATCATCAATCAAAGATCGATGGATACCAAGGCGTTGGAGGTTATGTAGTTGATTCATGGACTATAATAACTATCACTAGTATGGGACAAGGAAAAGAATCGGGATGATAAATAGTGGCTTAGTGGAGGTTATCATTATCATATATGTATGTCATGTCTAAGGTCATTGAATTCTTGTAAATATCATTCAGTACTAATGAATTTGCGTGGGTTGGGGCAATATTGATTTTTTATCACAAGGGTTTACACTCTAAAATCCATGCCAGTTGATGCGATTGTTTAATTTATTTGTGCCCGCTTATAATAACTTGCATGCAAATTTGAACTAATTAATTTTATTCAGTAAAATCAAAATTGGTTCAAATTGAAAAGGATTTAGCTTTTAAAAAAAAAACTAATTAATTAATTAAACGTAGAACCTTAGGTGCAAACCTATCTAAGATTTGTGTTAGAGCCCGCTTTATTATAACTCTGGGGGTATGTCTATTCAGGGTCAATTGATCACTCGTCCACCTATTTTTTATGCTAGTAACACTAAAAAATGCATATGATATGTTCCGTTAACTTCGAGATGAGAGGGTGTGGTTAATAATAGTTAAAGGGTGGAAACGCTTAACGACACAACTAGAATATCCCATTTTCCATAAATTTGAGGAGTCATGGTCAAAGGATGTACATAGTCAAGCTAAGTAAAACTCTAGGGGATTTAATGCTATTTACAATGGAGTTACACAAGATGAGTTTTTCTTGATCTCTACATGTACTATGTCCAAGGAGGCATGGGATATCCTGTAACTCACCCATGAGCTACTGATACGATTCAAGTATCGAAGATCCAATTACTTGACACCCAAGTTGAGTTGTTGAAGATGCTTGAAAATATGGCATTCGATGAGTTTCATGACAAACTCTCTGACATCTTGAACTCTCACTTTTATTTAGGTAAGAAGATCCTATACTTTAGGGTTGTTAAGAAAATCCTTATGTCACCACCACCTACGTTCCTTACCCACATCCCAACCCTTAACGTCGTAAGTGTAATAAATAACATGAAGGTATAATATTTTGTAGGATCCATTTAAACCTTCAAGTTACAAAACTGTCCGCCAGTTAAGAAACCGAAAGGCATCACATTGAAGGCACAAAAATATTCTCCCTCAATCTATGAGGACAATTTCAATGTGAATGGTGTTGAGCTTTCTTTATTGGCTAAATAATTCAGAACCTTTCTTAATACAATCCTCATAACTTCATATCTAATAATAAAGGGGAGAGAGAACAGTGAGGGAAACATGGTAGAGAAGTCTCCCAGTAGACGTGACCGTAAGTCTCAAGTAGAAGATAAATTGGATGATGACTTTAGGAGGTGAATTGAATTCCAAGGTTTTGGTTCTTTGACACGTGTGTGTGCCACTAGTATTAGGAGATCAAGTAATGATAAAAAGGAAATGAATATCATCCGTAGTGATAGTGACACCGGTTCTAGTGATGAGTAGCCTACTGAACACACCTTTACCGCGTTTATCACTGTCGAGGATATGGTTGGTCCTCAAAGCTCCCTTAGTTTAGAGAAGGTTGAGAAATGAGACATTGAGTCTGAACAATATATAGACAAAATGGTATAGTGAATGAGTTTTGACTACAAGATTAAAGAATGATTTTAAGTGAAGTTCAATAAGCTTCTTGAGTTAAATCGGGGCATGTAGAAAGTGAATAATAAGCTTAATGAATATATTGGTTTATATGAGCGTGAGTTAAGTGATTTAATGGATATTAAAAGAAAATTATTAGTGTAAAGGCTCAAGAAGATACTATTTTTTAGAAGTTCGGGGAGAAAGAGATTAAGATCTTACATGAAAAGGTTAGTACCTTGAAGATTGCTCTCCTTGAGTCATTGCGTGCATGTGAGGTGATAAAGACATAATAACAGAAGCTTAAGTAATACTTTATGTAGTCTAATAAGGTGAAAGTTGACCTGGAAATATGTTTTAAAATTTTAAAAAAAATTCCTTACAGTATATTAATCCTCGAAGGACGAAATGGGTCTCAAATATGACGACGTGTAAGAGTTTAAGACAGAAAATGACCACGTTTATCAAAAGGTCAACAAACACATATTATCATCCCCCTCCAAGAATTTATTTTAAACCAAAGAAGGTTGATTTTAACACACGTACATTTTAACCGAGCTAAATAGTATCAACAACTACCTAAACTTCCCATTATCTCCTTTATATGTTATTCAAAATAAAAAACGTTCTAACAAAGATGAAAATACAATATTAGACCTATAATTTTGTTTAAATGCCCAAGTACTCCTGAAGTTTTAAGTTTATAAAAGTACCGCTTGAACTTTTCAGATAAGTATAACTTGACCTATACTATATGTACTTTTTCTATTCTATACTTGAAAATTTTGAAAAACTTCAAAAATAATTGTTTGATAGGAGAAGTTTTATTCATGTCTTTTGGATATTCATCACATGTGCTTACTGTTTATATTAGTGATGGTATATTTACTTTTCATGTGATGCTTATTATTCATGTTTAGATTCTAACCCTTTGTGGGAGAATAAATTGAGAGGGGGAGGGGGTATTTATCTGTTAAAACTCGTCACGGTATTTCTTTTGTCTCATGTGTGTAGGTCATTCCGCCTTGATGATGATTTCATGGACAACACAAGATGAAGAATTTTTAGTTGAAGACTTGTACAAGATTGAATTTTTGTATCTTGATTTGGGAGGGCATTAGTTGTATTAGTCTTTATGGGTCGATTTGACTTCGGTTTGTGTTTTGAACCAGAATAGCCAAAGGGAGAGATTTGTAAGATCAAGTTTGATCAATTCTCAATGTATTTTTATTTTGGATTATCCCATTACACATACATTGCACCATCATTACTGCTTTTACGTACTCAAAGACATAGTTGACGACTTTTAGGAAGATTGAATAATCGTTTGTCTCAATAATATTCAAAGCAGTTATGGTAGTTTGGTAAGGCCTTTATTTTCTAGGGGATTACTTTTTAAGAGTTTGCATTTTAAAAATATTTTTAAGAAAATTTTGAGAACTCATTAGAATGAGTTTTAGTTATCGTTCAAAAGAGTTACATTATGTCATTAGAATGAGATTTCAAACGTTCGAATGAAATCTGGGATGATGCCTTTTGGTCAGTTTTGGAATGTCGTTCGAAGGCTCATTGGACGTAGTTCAAACGAGATAGGGTATATCGTTATAACGAGGGTTCCCACAATTAAATGCGATGATTTTATGTCATGCTCTAGAATATCGTTCGAACTGCCGTTCGAAGCCCGATCAAACGAAAAAGGGTATGTCGTTTAAATGTGGTACATGGTCATTCAAATGAGCGCACAAGATTTTGATTTTTTTAATTAAATCTTATTGAAATCTCTAATGTATATCCATTTGCAACCAACTTCCTCATAAATAGAGATGCGTGATTATAGTCTCAAAGAACTATTTTCAACATTTTTTCAAGCCTTTTTAGAGTTCCTTTTGTGATAAAGTTGTATTAATTTTCTTCCAAATCCCTTGAAAATTTAAATATCACTTTATCAAATCAAGAAGAACCCTTTCATGTTCAATAACCCGTGTAGAGTTCATGTCTACTCCTAATTTATGGAGCAAAGGCTCTACTGCTGAAGAAGAAGACTGATTGGTGGACACTGAGGGAAGACTGCTTCCTATGGGCGGTGTTGGACTGTGCCATTGATGTAGAAGACTTGACGAAATGCGCAATATACTTAGAGAGCTAAGTAGTCTGTAAGTCGTATTATGTCTATAAAATCTTATACAATGATGAAATCAAGGTTTTTCTCGAAAGGGATTTTTCCTACTTCTTCACTTATTTTCTTGCATCATTTGAAATATTTAATTTAGACTACATCACAACGTGCACACTAATTTAATTCAAGATAAAATCTGTTAAAATTGAATTTGTGTGCATTAGCCCTAAGATACGAATCAATGAATAGAATACTCACATTATCAGATGACTATGATTGAGGGAGCTTCAAAGTAGTGTTTCAACTTTCGCGATGCGGTGACCAAAGAAGAGGCCTATTTTTTAAGTGGGAGCTAGCGCTGGTCACCATATAAAAGTGTTTTGAAAGTGTGAGCTTTTCTGAATCAATGCTCTGATACCACTTGTTGGAGCGCGAGGCCCCCAATTCTAATTTATTATTTCCTTTTTATGTAAACTCGATGCGGAAGTGGTGTGATGGTTCAACTTTAAAACAATAAATTTTAATTTCTTAAACAAATTAAAATTACACCAAGTGAAGTAAAATTAATCAATTTATATATTCACTTAAACCAATTAATTAATCCAAGTCCTAGAATTTGCCTAAGTCATATTTATCAATATTAGCAAATTAGGCGAAACCAAATTTAGCACATGACTTGAATTAAATAAACTTTACCCAATATTTAATTTAAACCGAATTTTATCTTGAATTATCCTAAGCATCCGTTCTAAATTATTTATGCAAGATAAAATAAATCAATCACACTACGCCACGATGTACGAGGAAAAACCCAAGACGGGAAACAACCTCGGACGGCCCTAGCCACAGATCCACTAGATACGGAATTACAAGTACAAGACATATAGACTTACAACGCACGACTCGATCCCTCTCAAGCCTCGACGCTTCTTCTTGTAGACACCTCTTCCTAGCGGATAACCTTGGAACACCACCGCGGTCTCGGAATCCACCGATAGGACTTTATATGGTCACCGTCACCCGAGCAAGGAGCCTTTCTCCAAGTGGGTAGAATCGCAACAAAATGTCTTCTTCTTTGATGGATGTAGAAGCAAACCAAAACTTCTCTTTGAAACGGAAGAGATAAACCGGTGCCAAACTCCAAGCAATTGATATGTATGTATGTCAACTTGGATAAACAATATGGGTGTAAAACTAGAGTGATAAAATATTTTCTCTTGAAAATAGCACTCAAAACTTGAACATTTTCCTTAAACAATTTTAGCTCTCAAACTCTCTCTAAGAGATGGAATGGAATGGAAAAGTTGGAAAAGTTAGATTGGAAAATGTTCTTCCCGCACATATAAAAATCTGAAAAAGTTGGTTAAAAACTTAGTGGGGAAGTGGGTGAAAAACTGCCAAAAAACTGCCAAAAACTGTTCCCACCTGGCATTTCGTTCGAACGACATTTCGTTCGAACGAAATTCTTGTTCGAACGAGACTTCTAACGACGTTCCAGATTGAACTCGTTAGAATCTCGTTGGATATCTCGTTCGAACGAACTGTCTTGTTCGAACGACATATCTAACGACATGTCATAGGCCTGTACTGGAACCTCATTGGCAAACTCGTTCGAACGACATCTGGTTCGAACGAAAAAACTCGTTCGAACGACATATCGAACGACTTCCAGAAATTTTATAAAATTCGTTTTTGGCCCCGAAACTTTATATATTTTATTTTAAAGTTCTAATTAAATTTGTCTGAAAATTAAAACACAGTTTGTATAAAACCTAACACCCAATAAACTTTGTTCCAAGCTCCTATATATATTAAATGCATTCATACCTTTGGGTGCATGGAACTATGATTGATGACGTAGAAACGAGGCACGCAAACCAGCATATTTGATAAAGCTTTATACTCTTTGCCGCTACGTCTTCAACAAACACTTCATAGGCTTGAGAGTATTACAATTACATACTATCCTATGAATAAATGTTTTTGTCCGGAATTGAGCCAATACTATACATGGACTCAATTTGAAATTTGTGTCCTTACAAATCTCCCCCTTTGTCTATTCCGGGACAAAAACTAAACAAAAATCCTAAAGGGCCGTCAAGCTCACTAGAATCCAAACATAACCCACCCAAACTTGACTCAACCCAATGATCAAATGCTTTGCCATTAAACAATGCCGCTTTAGAAGAAATCCTGCACACTTAAGCAAACTCATCAAATGCATAGGAAATATCAAAGTATTAAATGCAATTTTAATTAATTCGCCCCCTAAATTAATTCTTCCCCTTTATCAAACACATGACCTACTTAGAAAGACGTCTCCCCCTAAGATAAATCTCCCCCAAACTAAGATACGATAATAATAGGATTAGATACCATTTCTCCCCCTATCATTTTCTCCCCCTTTTTGTTCAGGAATAGGCAAAGGATAAAGAACTAATAAACACGTTGAAACTTAAAGTGTTAAGACATTAAAGCATATGAGCAACAAAAGCATAACTAATCCATTATAGATACTAAAAATGAAGTATAAGCATAGAAGGACTAGAAAGCAAGGCAAAGACAAACAAATATCATATATATATAAACTAGAAATATACCAATGAAGCACTTGCATATATATATAGGTATAAACACACATATAACACAAAATACAATAAGTTTGCACACTCGTATGGAAAAAATGTGTCATATGGAAACGTAAGTGTTGGGGAGTGAACTAGCAACAATTAAATTTAGACCCAAACACTTAATAAACATTCACAGAGTTCTCATTTGATTGCAAACTTTATCACATTTAAATATAACCTCATGTGACAATATGAAGATTGAACTCAATGAACAAACATACACAATGCATACAAGCCTAGCATATTTATGGTTCTACAAACCAATAGAGTCATGACATGAAATACGCAACTAGGATAAACGGACGTTGTGCAAACCGTTGATATACCATCCAATTATCCCTCAATAAGCATATATATTCTTTTGCTTTTGAATGAATATATCAAACAAACATAGGCCTTGGCAATTGTTGTCTTTTTAATGCCAAATATTCTGTTTTTAGGCCTTTGGATCACGTATTTCTTTTAGATCCAATAAATGGTGGCTTACTATCGCAAAGGATTTAATTCATCCTTCCGGAGCCCTTCCCCGTGCACATTTAGATATATAATTTTTTATCTCACAAAGCTAATGTGCAACGGATTGTGACATGCACTAGCCCTCCTAGGTCATAGATATGTAGATGACTAGATTGGTAGGAGAACACCTCAAAAAGCTCAATTATAACATGTGACATTAAGATTTCAAAAGAGCTCGTGCATGTGTGAAAAGAGGCATATAAAAATAGAATCCATTTAAACAATACAAAATCCAACTGCTCCATATAAAACATAGTAAAGAACATTTTAAGGATTGAAAATCTAAACCAAAAGTTCTAGCCACGTGGGAGAGTGAAAGATGGGATTCAAACACAAATATATGCCACATATAGTGTGTCAAACTAAAATACACACAAAATAAAATCTTTTTGAGTTTTTGACATTTTTAACCAAAAATAAAGATATATACTCAAAAGAATAAACAAAAATTATTTGTATTTTTCATTAATCTTAAATGAAATAAATAAAGCACAAATGATAAACAAAAATCTTTTTATATTTTTCAATTAATTCAAACACAAAATATAATACCAAAAGATAAACAAGTCATAATTTCTAGCATGTGATATGAAATAAGACAATGACTAGAAAATGACTAAACATGCATACATCTAGCAATGATATATAATATGAAGCACAAAAAGCTAGAGTATGCATAAAACACTAACACATTCAACCTTTAAATTTAGCAAGGGAGGTTTCATGTGATAGTAAATGAGAATCAACAAATCTTGTATCTAGCGCGTTTAAAAGAGATTTCCTAACCCATATAGATTTATATTTAAAATGATGGGGATTGGGAAATAATGAAATGCTAGATAAAGATTTCCTTGGACTTCTTTTAAGATCAAAACAATATGACCTAAGGTGACCTTTCCTGCCACAATGCAAGCATGTGTAAACACGAGGAATGTTACCTAAGGTGTGACCCTTTTTAAAGTCCTTGGACAAAGTTGACCCTCTAAAACAAACTATGGTTTTAGCTTTATCAATGAAGGTATTTGAACAACATATGCTAGAACCAGTTAAACTACTACTAGAATCTTGTAAATCGTTTTTTTATTTTTAACATTTCGGACTCAAGTAATAAATTAGATTCCTCAAATTTACGGGACTCCTTCTTTAAATTTTTTATAATTCCTAGAAGTTTAACACGCTCCCCCTCAATGTGAGCAAACTTGTCCCTAAGAGTCTTTTCGCGACTTTCACTCTCTTTCTTGGACTTTTCTAAAATATCAAAATTTGAATATGAGTCCATGAGCTTTTCACGAAAAATATCTTTTTGA
The DNA here is from genome assembly GCA_949130495.1 of Sambucus nigra. NCBI lineage: Eukaryota > Viridiplantae > Streptophyta > Magnoliopsida > Dipsacales > Adoxaceae > Sambucus > Sambucus nigra. The sequence goes on along the minus strand of OX422209.1, from coordinate 300,718,213 downwards.
GATAGAGAGATTTGCAAAGACAAAATGTGATCTTTAAAATAAGAATTTTCTTTTTCAAGAAATTTAATTCTTTTTACAAATCTCAAATTTAATTCCTTTAAATTTTCGTTACATTTATTAAGCCCATTTAATTCCTCTCGAAAATCAAAAATTTCATTTTCATTTAAATTGGACAAATTTTCATTAAGACGTCCCATTGAGAGATATAAAACAAAAATTGAGAGTGAGTCAAATTTGAACCACCTAAAAAGGTAAGGAAACACAAAAGCCAAAAAAACGGATCTTTAACGCGATAACTTAGCGCTCCGGCTCTGATACCAATTTGAAAGTGTGAGCTTTTCTGAATCAATGCTCTGATACCACTTGTTGGAGCGCGAGGCCCCCAATTCTAATTTATTATTTACTTTTTATGTAAACTCGATGCGGAAGCGGTGTGATGGTTCAACTTTAAAACAACAAATTTTAATTTCTTAAACAAATTAAAATTACACCAAGTGAAGTAAAATTAATCAATTTATATATTCACTTAAACCAATTAATTAATCCAAGTCCTAGAATTTGCCTAAGTCATATTTATCAATATTAGCAAATTAGGCGAAATCAAATTTTAGCACATGACTTGAATTAAATAAACTTTACCCAATATTTAATTTAAACTGAATTTTATCTTGAATTATCCTAAGCATGCGTTCTAAATTATTTATGCAAGATAAAATAAATCAATCACACTACGCCGCGATGTATGAGGAAAAACCCAAGACGGGAAACAACCTCGAACGGCCCTAGCCACAGATCCACTAGATACGAAATTACAAGTACAAGAAAGATAGACTTACAACGCACGACTCGATCCCTCTCAACCCTCGACGCTTCTTCTTGTAGATACCTCTTCCTAGCGGATAACCTTCGAACACCACCGCGGTCTCGAAATCCACCGATAGGACTTTATATGGTCACCGTCACCCGAGCAAGGAGCCTTTCTCCAAGTGGGTAGAATCGCAACAAAACGTCTTCTTCTTTGATGGATGTAGAAGAAAACCAAAACTTCTCTTTGAAACGGAAGAGATAAACCGTTGCCAAACTCCAAGCAATTGATATGTATATATGTGAACTTGGATAAACAATATGGGTGTAAAACTAGAGTGATAAAATATTTTCTCTTAAAAAATAGCACTCAAAACTTGAACATTTTCCTTAAACAATTTTAGCTCTCAAACTCTCTCTAAGAGATGGAATGGAAAAGTTAGGAAAAGTTAGATTGGAAAATGTTCTTCCCGCACATATTAAAATCTGAAAAAGTTGGTTAAAAACTTAGTGGGGAAGTGGGTGAAAAACTGCCAAAAAATTGCCAAAAACTGTTCCCACCTGGCATCTCGTTCGAATGACATTTCGTTCGAACGAAATTCTCGTTCGAACGAGATCCAGATTGAACTCGTTAGAATCTCGTTGGATATCTCGTTCGAACGAACTGTCTCGTTCGAACGACATATCTAACGACATGTCATAGGCCTGTACTGGAACCTCGTTGGCAAACTCGTTCGAACGACATCTGGTTCGAACGAAAAAACTCGTTTGAACGACATATCGAACGACTTCCAGAAATTTTATAAAATTCGATTTTGGCCCAGAAACTTTATATATTTTATTTTAAAGTTCTAATTAAATTTTTCTGAAAATTAAAACACAGTTTGTATAAAACCTAACACCCAATAAACTTTGTTCCAAGATCCTATTTATTAAATGCATTCATACCTTTGGGAGCATGGAACTATGATTGATGACGTAGAAACGAGGCACGCAAACCGGCATATTTGATAAAGCTTTATACTCTTTGCTGCTACGTTTTCAACAAACACTTCATAGGCTTGAGAGTATTACAATTACATACTATCCTATGAATAAATGTTTTTGTCCAGAATTGAACCAATACTATAATGGACTCAATTTGAAATTTGTGTCCTTACATGTTTTAATGATGTAGTAAATGGGGGATTGACATCTTTCTTTCTCGCACATTAAGGTTGACCTAAATGCATGGATAAAATGTCTAGGTATAGATAAAAAGGGTCTTCTTGATCTAGAATAGACAACAGGAGGTTGCTCAGGTAGGATTTTTTTTCTTCTAGGGCCTTTGAGTAGTCCTCATTCCAGGTGAGGTATTTTTCCTTTTTTAATAATTGAAAAATGGTCATCATCACTTGAAAAACTTTAAGATGAAATGGTGAAGGCCTGGTAACATCCATGCTAACTTTTGAATCTCGCGCAGCGTCTTTGGGGGCTAAATGTTATTAATTGCAACTATCTCGTTGGGGTTGGCCTCAATATCCCTCTTTCTAACTAAATACCTTAGTAACTTTCAAGACCAAATCCCAAAGGAGCATTTGTTCGCGTTGAGCTTCATTCAGTAGTGCTTAAGGATCTTAAAAGTCTTCGCTAAGTCTTTTAGATGGCCGACTTTAACCTTGCTCTTAACGAGCATGCCATTAATGTATACCTCCATTTTTTCTGCCAACTGTAGCTTGAACTTCCTTATTACCAATCTTTGATATGTGGCTTCTGTATTTTTAAGGCCAAAAGGCATGGCCTTGTAATAATACAATTCAAGAGTGGTTATGAATGAAGTTTTGTCTTGATCAAGTCCGAACAAAGGGATCTAATTATACCCCGAGTATGTGTCTAAAAAATTCATCCGTTAATGGTTGGTTATGGCGTTGACCAATTGATCAATTTTAGGTAGAGGAAAACTACCTTTGGGCCATGTCTTGTTGAGATTAGTGAAGTTCATGCATACTCTCTAGTTACCATTACTCTTTTTTACCATAACTGAGTTTGATACCATTTTGGAAATTGAACTTCTCTGATGGACCCTGCCTCCAAAAGTTTCCCTACATCTATTTATTTGACCATTACTTTCTCTAAAGTAGTTCGGTGGGCCTTTTGTGTGGTCATTGGATACATGGGATCGACGTGAAGTTTGTGGCACACAAATTAAGGTCTACGCATATCATACAGGTTCCATGTGAATACATCTTTTAACTATTTCAGCAAAAAATTAATCTCTCTCTCTCTCTCTCTTTCTTGGACAATGTGGTGATGATAAAGAATCTACTTTGAAACTGAGCTTCCTTAAAGTCTACCTCCTCCATTTTATCCATGACCCTATTTGCAAGGTCAGCTCTCCTTTCTTCCACTCCTGGTCTTTCATGCTTTAGTTATTATTTGGACGGTGTAGCTCCATCTTGAGACGTTTCAGAAATGATTTCATTTTCTTAATTCTTCCCTTGTTTAGGACTAGTGGAAGTGATAAAACACTTCCAAGAAACAGTCTAGTTACCATCGATTTCCATTATTTTGAGATATGTGATGCATTTTAGTTTTTGGTGATAAGCGGATGGAATAGCCTTCAAGGAGTGCAGCCATCCTCTCCTAAAAATGGCAAGATAGGGCGAGTCAATGTCTACTACCAACATCCCGATCAACTTAGAGTTTTACCTAACCCTAACTGGTAAGACCACCTTTCCCAACAGAATAGTCATTTTCCAGTAAAACTGATAAGAGGAATGGTTATTTCCTTCAAATCATCTAATTTCATTTTGAACTTGTGAAAAAGTTCCAAGTACATGACCCCAGAGGAGCTCCCTTAATCGACTAGTAGTTTATCCATGTCCTATTTTGCAATTCTGAGGGTGTTTACTAGCTTATCATGGTATGGGGTCCTCACTCCGATCAAATCATCTTCCGTGAAGACTATATGCTTGTTGTAATCTGTCTTCTATTCACTTGCACTTTCCAGTTGGGATTTTTATAGGGTAAATCTGGAAGGCCTCCATAACTATAGTAACCTTTTTAAGATCAATTCGAATAATATTGCCTTGGATTTACTTAGAACTCGAGGAACCATAGATAACAACAAAATCATGCCCTAACTCGTCCACCAAAACATTATCTTTTTTTTAATCGGCCCAGGGGCTGACCTTATCACCCTTCTTTTCTACGTACTCATTTGAATGCCCTGCCTGGGCTAACTCCTCCAGATAAGACTTGAGGAACTTGTTGTTCTCTATTTTGTGTTCGGTCTCTTTGTGATAAGAGCATCCAAGTGAGTTATTTCTCTTACTTATGTCTCTGCCCATCTTCTTCAACCACTTAAGGAACTGCTAATTATACCCAAGATCTTGTAGACCGGTTCTTTAAAAATAGTGTTGATTTTTTGAAAGGCTTTAGAAAGGTATGCCTTATCTCCATTCTTAGATTGTTTTTCTTCTTTTTACCCCCTTCTCAAGGGTGCACTCTTTGGCATTCCCTTTGGTCTCCTTCACGCAATCATTATGACCATGGTTGAGGGAAACCACATCTTCCACCTTGGCATGCTTTTCTATGCGCAATATAAGATCATCGATGGTGTCTTCCTCCTTCGTGGAGAGGGACTATTGCACCATGGAATTGTGGGGAAGCCATATCTTGAATGATTCTAAGAAACTTATTCCAAACAAACTTCAAATTTATTAATGGTTTGGTGAGGAGAGAATCCATTCTCTTTGGCTGAGAAATAACTATAATAATGAAAGCAGTGAAGGCCTTCGTGAATGACTTGAAGTTCTTAATTGACCTATGTGTCTGCTTCTCATCACTTTTGTACAACATCCACCTACCATTATACCAAACTTTGAATATCGTGTCTACGATGTCCTTCGTCTTAGTTTCACCTTATTGGGCGGCTCTCTTGCTCTGAATGCTCCTGCTCGCGGTGCAAACTCCTTCCTCGACTGCGAGTTTCATTCACCTGAGTTTCAGGAAGTCGACCATGAAGCTTGAATTTATCTCCTAGAAGACCTATCTCTATTTTTTCCAGGCATCGTTCAAGACATGCATTTTCCTCCTGTTGGAGGCTTATTGCCTCTTCTTGCTGAAGGAGTCATTCTTCATAAGTGTCAACCAACTAAGAGATCTGAGGTCTCGTTTCTCTGCTCAGAAGGCTTCTCCTCTAGGTGTATCATGTTTGGCGGGTGACCTAACTCCTGTCCAAGTGGATCTTAGTCTTGACTCTGTGTAATGATAGTTTTCCTTGATGATTACCCATAATAAGTGCATTGTGAGGGTAGTACATCACTTAAACTTTTGGATTGAATTTTCTTAGGAAAAATAATCATTTCCCACAAATGGTGCCAATTATGAGTGAAAATAACCACAACGAATGAATCTAAGAAATCGAAACCAAATAAGGAATAAAATAATCTCACAACAAAAGGATTTACGTGGTTCGGAAATTCCCTATCTTTAGCAGTTAGATTGGTATCTTTATAATCATCACTCAGGATGTTTATATTTTACCCTACCTAGGTGGCACGTGGGATCTAATATGATATATAGATGCACTATTGTGTCCATTCCCGATTTCCATCTCCTCTCCCCTAGGGATTGGGGGAAGGGAAACGTCACGCGCTCTCTCTGTTGTAGGAATGCTTTGACCGTAGTCGGTGTGGGGTGAATGTAAAGAGATGGAGTCACCAGTATATTTTTCACAAACATGCAAAAGAACATGTCGCTGCTTCGAGAGAGAGGCAAAAAAGATAAACTGATGCTTACAAAACCAATAGTTCGAAGTTTCGGGGGTTAAGTTACGAAATGGGAAGGTGTTAGGCACCCATCCCGCCCTTTCAGTGTCTCATGGGCTTTTGTTACTATTTTCCTTTATTTATCCATGAAGTGTGTGCGTGTATATATAATGGATATCGGAATCTTCCAACTCATACCATGGAAGAGATAGAGTGAGGTCATCCATAGGAATGCTCCTAAAATAATATTTAGAAAAAATAAGATTTATGTGTTTATCGAAATATTGATCGCTATAATGAAACGATAATATATGTTGGATAAAAAGCTAATAAGAATAACAAACATAATATGTATTAAAATAATGTATGGATATAAAGGATGGGAATACCAAGATGGGAAATTTAGAAAATTGAACTCAAGTCTCGGGATTTAACTATAAATGCCTACGTAGCCTATAAAGGCATCAAAGTCCACGTAGTTCGCATGCGACATAAGGATGGAGTTTATCCCATAGATTCGAACGGAAATTTATTATGTGTGTGTGTAGAAAATATGTTTTAGTTTTTAAAAAGTGTGATGGTGTGGAGGGGTGCCCCCCCCGGAATGATTAACTTAACTGAGTGGATTGATTAGCTACAGAGAAAAGATGCCCCACAAACATACTTCGAAGATCCTATATGCAAGTAGCTCGTAAGAACCACCTCGAAGGTTCCTCACAAGGGAATAACTCGCAACGCTTTACCTCGAAGAGCCTCCAACTTACCTGGCTCAAGACACCTGGCTCGAAGAAAGGTCACCCGGATGACAATAGTTTGTAATAAGAAATAGAATGTTGTATTATGTACTTTATTTTATGAATGTATATGTTGACAGGGGTCACTTGGAACCCACAAGGTACCATGCCTGGAAAGGCATGGGAGAGCTTTCATGCTCTATCAAGCTATCTTCTCTTGGGAATTTCACAGGGACATGGTTTGGAGGATTGAGAATAAGGCAACGTTGGGAGTTATTACCAACCCTCTTGGCACACTTGGATAAAACTTCACCCAGACAAATGTCACGCGACCCCACCCATTGCTTACCTATTCGAGTGAACCTCCTCGAGTCGCTCGATCTCCCTCAATGCTTGCCCCCTCGAGGTCACCTCCTCGAGGTACCTCGGACGCCAAACTATCTGATTGACGTGACTAGATACCAAACAATAGTCATTGTTTGAATCGCTTCCTGATGTCATAGTGCCTTATGTTTAGGAACTCAAGAATATAATACTCAAGTGACTTTATCTTTAGGATGGCATGTCTAGTTCACCAAATATGACCAAATAGCCATCCTAGAGTAAGCCCTAAGCTGACAAGTCATATCCTTCATAAATGACTGAAATACTTCCAACCAATAGAACACTTTCCCACCAAAATAAAAATATCCCATGCATTAAATTTAGTATCTCATGCATTTAATGCACCCGGCTAAAGGGATTGAGGATATGCCGACTCAAAAAACATATCCCTTCATATAAATACGACCAAAACAAACAAATAGAGGGAGAGCATCCAGAACCTGGAATTGCTGATCGAATTCCCTCATACCAGAGAGCCTTTGAAAAGAGCATTAACTCCTTTATACATTGAATGCACCCATCATTGGGCATTAACTGAGTTTGAAGTTCGTGGCTTGTCTTTATAGTGCCCCGAGTGCTTGTTCTTTCTCTCTATGACCACACCATCTACTGGTCCCATTTCATTTATTGTGTTTACCACATGCTGCCCATGTTCATATATTCTTTGGTGCAACTTTGAATAATTAAATCTCTCTGCCCCTGATTCACCTGTGGCTCTGAACTGTGCTCTATATTTAATGGTGTTGGTCCCGATCTTGATAAAAGGGTTATGCCTCACTTAATACTAATAGTATTTGAAGAACCCACATATTACATTTGGCGATTCTTCTGGGGAGGTATTCTCTTTTGAAAAGATTCCAGAGGATAACACCATTAGAAACATCGATTTAGTCGCCATACAACGTGAAGAAGAGGCAAATAGCATTGCGTTGCCTGAAATGGGGGGAACGAAAAGGATGGGGCCTAGCTCACTTAACTTTGGTATCACGGAGACGATGGTCGCGCAGGGAAGAATAGGACAGGCATAGATGCACGGGCTGATGGGGTTATTCGCAGAGTTCATCAAAACTCCGGCAGCCCAGGCAATGTTAGGAACCACCACGGAAATGAGATCTTTTACTACACCACTGGCCAATATACCAACACCAATTGTTACTAGGGGCAACGACGCCTATCTCCATTAACACACCCCCATGGTCCCACCTGTGACAGTGGAACCAATATTGCAATATGGGGGGGGGGGGGGGTAACTCCAACTGCTTCAGTTGTCGTGATAGGTCAAGGAGTAAGTGCGCTAACCTCAATGACCCCGATAATAGCAACGCCGTTATCAGTAAGTCCGTCGCCAGTCAGCATAGAAGACATGAAGAAAGAGTTGTTAAATCTCATAGCTGTGTCTAAGGGGAGAGCTCCTCCGTATACGATGATTTCTACTCTCCCTACCCATAGGAGTACAATAACGAACCCTACCCAGTGGGTTATACTCCCCCAATCTTTGAAAAGTACACGGGGAAAGGCGCAAATACCAAGGAACATGTGAAGCGGTTCATCGAGAATTTGGGGGCCCATTGCAATGATAAAAAGTTAAGGCTAAGGGAGTTCTCGAAATCCCTGACAGAGAAGGCCTACACATGGCATTCCCACCTAGCTCCAGGGAGTGTAAGTTCTTAGAAGGAATTACATGTTTTATTTTTGCAAAATTTTTTCTTATCCGAGGACGAGTTCACACTCACCCATCTCGCGCGTGAGAAGCAGAAGCCAGGAAAGGACGTTGTAGCATATATTCGAAGATTCTGCGAGAGGACAAGCTTATATAAGTATGTCCAGAAGGCTTACTGCCCGAATACATATGTCACCTAATTAATGAGACAAGAGAAGGTACGTTTGCAGCCTTTATGAAGGTAGCAAGGAATATTGCATTAGTGGTGAAGACCCTAGTACCACCTTCCACTTTGTCCAGTTTGCTCAAGAGGCCAACAATTACTTCGGGGAGGGTAATACCCTCGAGGATCAACTACGCGGATGATGGGCATAGATAAGGAGGCAATGGCAGTCGAGGAGATAGAAAAGGTAGGAACAACAAGAGAAGATTCGAAGACGAGGATGATTCTCTTGATCTACCTTGTACGGTAGAGCAAGGTTTGAATCTGTACAATCTCATGATTCGTGATAAAGTTTGTAGGCCAATTAATGTCTACACTGTTCCGCTCACCCGGGAAGACAGAGAGAAACCCCACTATTGCGCGTTTCATAACAGAGTTAATCACCTTACTAAGGTGTGTTTCTCATTAAGCATGTTGATCGATCGTCACGTGAAGAATGGAGATATTGAATTACCGTAAACCAACGTAAACAACAACCCATTACCGCACTACGGGGCCCATATGGCTAGCGTCTTCAATGAGGAGGCCGAGCGGGTAACGATGGAACAATGGCCCCGAGGGCACTCAAGGTAATGTCTTCGTGGACTCTCTCGAAGAATACATTTTTGAGTTGGCTTGCATGCATTTAGATGATGAGGCTGAGGACAAAGAGAGCCACAGACGAGAAACATTCGATGCTGTTGGGATGCTCAACGAGCAGATGGGGGCCTGCTCTCTGGGGAAGTCAATGCTGTGATAATATATGATGAGGCCTCATATAGAGACGTAGAAGAAGTTTATGAGATGGAGGATGATCGAACGAATATGTGGATTGAATGTGCAGCTGTGGCTCGCTCGCCAAAGTTTAGCTGGTTCTTCGACCAAGTTGTCCTTCCTGAAGATTCCCGACTAGAAGTTACGAGAGCCATTATAGAGATTGCAAAGAAAAATATGGCCCCACATTTGAAATGGAAGGGGCCCATGCTAAATTGGTGAGAAGATACCTCTCAGAAGTCACATTCTCATAGGCAGACAGGATGATCAGGTACCCACACAATAGACCTTTGTATGTTACTGCATCGGTGAATGATTGCATTTTTTCGCTAGTATTATTGGACAGAGGGGCCTCCTTCAAAATAATGCATGTGGGATCCTTTTATGCTACGGGTTATCGGAAATGAGAATAGTGCCCCACTCCTTGGCAATATCGAGTTATGATAACCAAACCTCTAAGTCCGTGGGCTACGTCAATGTGGGCATCACAATGTGGAATATCACTTCCCATATTAAATTTAACATCATGAATTGCGAGACGTCATACCAATTGTTAGTAGGAAGGGTGTGGATGCACAACCATGCATTGGTTCCCTCATCATATCATTAATGCGCTAAGGCGAACATAAAGGGTAAGGAGGTGGTGATTTGAGCTACCAAAAAACCTTTTGCAAAGGAAGAGGCCCATATGGTGGATGCAACTTTCTACACCGATCTGATGGAGGAAGCTACTATGATGACAAGATATACCGAAGGGATAAGAATCTCGTCAACTCGATAAAGGGAGAGGGAAACTGCTCGAATGATTATGACTTATGAAGAAGAACGTGACCTTGAGGTAGAAAAGCTTCCCAACCTGTCAAGACAGCTTCGTGACCGGATGACTCCACGAATTGATCCCATTGAGAACCAAGTGCATACACAGATCATGCTTAGTAGGCAAGCGGTGAAGGAGGTGGATCAGAATCATAGAAAAAGACCTTTCCAAAGAGACGCGGACCGACAGTGCAAGCGAGTTGTCTTGCCTAACGGCATAATCATTTACAAATTGTGAAGGTGTGAGCGAGCATCCGAGAGACTAGGCGATGAAGCTGACCCGATGTATGAATGTTTCTTAGTAGATAATCAGGGGCAATGCCTAGTAATTGACAACTCTGGGATCTAGGAGTTGTAGAAGAAGTGGAGGAAGATCCAAAATATATGAAAGATGACCTAGGTCGCAGATCTAGGAATTAGAAAAGATCAATTTGGGTAGAGAAGGTGGGGACCCAAACCCTATTTTTATCTCGAAGGACTTGGAGGGAGCCTCTCTAGAGGGGTTGATCAAACTCCTGGTTGAGTTCAAAGATGTCTTTGCTTGGAAATACACCGATATGCCGGGGATTGACACGGAGGTAAGTTATCGCAGACTGAATGTCTTCCCGCAACAATCCCAGTAAAATAGGCCGCCCGAACATACAAAGAAGAGCTGGGCTTGAAGATCAAGGAAGAAGTATAGAAGATTCTTACGGCAGTGTTTATAGTGCCGATACAACATCCGATATGGTTGTCCATTATTGTACCTATGGGAAAGAAGGACAAAAGTAAAATTAGGATATGTGTAGATTTTAGAGATCTGAATAGGGCATGCCCGAAGGACGAATTACAACTACCCTTCATTGACAGTTTGATCGACGCAATAATGGGCCATAAGATGTACAACTTCATGGATGGGTAAATGGGCTGTACTTAGATAAAAATGGATCCAGCTGATGCGGAGAAGACTACCTTTCGAACAACCTTGGGCAATTTCATGTACAAGGTCATGCCTTTCGGATTTAATAATACAGGAGCCACCTATCAAAGAACGATGATGACCATATTCCATGACATTTTCCATAAAATTGTGGAGTTTTATGTCGATGACTTGGTGATTAAGTCCAAAAAGGAATAATCCCACGTAGACGATTTGAGGAGGGTATTCACTCACTGTTGAAAGTATAAGCTACAGATGAACCCCTCAAATGCGCCTTTGGGGCAACGAGCGGGAAATTTTTGGGGTTGGTGGTAAATCTTTAGGGGGTACAAATGGACTTGGACAAACGACGAGCCATCCTTGATATGCTAAGACCAAAATTCGCGAAAGAGCTAAAGAGCGGTTCGTTCAGAGGCTGGCTGAGGTGATGCATCCCTTGATGGAGCTGTTGAGGAAGGGCATGAAGTTTGCATGGGAAATAGTGCATCAGGAGGCCATGGAAAAGTTAAAGGCACTACTTGCATCCCCTTAAATAATGATCCCCCAAAGGGAGGTACCCCTTTACGTGTATATCTCACATCAACAGAACGGTCTATTGGGGATTTGTTGGCCCAAGAAAGAAAAGGGATTGAAAAATCTATTTATTATCTAAGTAGGATTATACATGGGCCCGAGGCCTAATACACTAGCATTGAGAGGCATTTCTTAGCCCTCGTGTTTGTGGCGCAAAAACTTAGGCACTACCTATTATCATTCAGAGTTTATATTATAACTAGATGTGACCCCATAATATTTTTGCTTGCTAGAACTGTATTGATAGGAAAGGCAGCTAGATAGTTCCTAATTCTATCAGAGTATGATCTGAAATGTGTGGTCCCTTGGGCCATAAAAAGTCAGGCATATGCAGATCTGTTAGCCATTTTCCCTTCGTGAATGTTCGAGCCACCTATCGAAGAGCTCCTGGGTGATGACCTCCAAGCAAATTTCGTAGTCGATAGCCTAAAGGAATTGAGTATGGAGTTCGATGGTTCCTTAGTAGAGAAGAAATGAGGAGTGGGAATTATTTTGTGAAGAGGCAGTGAAGAGATTTACCTGTCGTTAAAATTGGAGTTCGAATGCTTAAATAACGAGGCTGAGTACGAGGCACTAGTCCTTGGGTTACTCAAAGCCCTGAGGAGGGGCATCTGGGTTCTAATGATCAAAAGGGATTCAAGTCTGGTGGTGAAGTAAGTGACATGGGAGTTTCCACTGAATCACATGAGTTTGGCGCCTTATCGCATGATCATCCGATAATTATTGGGCCAGTTTGAGGTGATAAAGATAAAAGGTACCCCCGAACAATGAACAGGCATGCGGATGCCTATGCCACCATAGCGTAAAAGATTGTCTTTGATGGGGAGTCAACCGTGATCCGAGTCACAAATAGAACTGCCCCCTCGACGATATTTGAGATGCTGCCATCAGAGGACAAAGATGACTGAAGAGGAGAAATTAGAAAACCGCTAAAGACAGGCAAAGGACCACTTAGCTTGGATGGCTTGTCGCAGTATTTTGTTGCCACGGTCAACTTATATTTTAAGAACAAAGGGGGTTGGTTGTCTAGGTGTGTGAATCATGACGAGGCCAAGAGAAGATTGATCGAAGTACATGAGAATAGTTGGGAGACCATCGAGATCCCCCTATATAGGAGGATATAATGGGAAGGGTACTACTGGCCCTCGATGAGACAAAAAGTTATCGCAATATAAGGAGAGTGCCCGAAGTGCTGCCTTTTTTATCAGGCAGTATAATGCAACTTCATTGATCAACCAAAAGATTGGAGACAACCCTACATGGACTTCTTGGTGGATGGAGTAATTTCAACAAATAAAGAAGACACTATGAAGATAAGGAGGAAAGAACCGAGGTACTTCATACAAGATGGGGGGCTGTACCGATGAGGCTATCATGCCAAGCACCTAAGGTGCATAAGAGGTGAAGAGGTTGAAGAGGTATTGAAGCAGGCTCATAAGCCAGGTCACATTGGGGGAGCCAAACTTTATAACCAGCTAATGACCTTGGACTATTACTGGCCTTCGATGGAGAAAGATTCAACTGATTTTGTTAGAAAGTGTAAAGCTTTCCAGTTACATGGAAATATGATCCATGCGCCGTCAATGGACCTATACTATTTGTCTACACCATTCCCATTCCACGCTTGGGCTTTCGATCTAGTAGGAGCCATCAACCCTTCGTCATGGTAAAAGATATGGATTTTAGTAGCCTTAGAATGTTTCACAAAATGGGTGGAGGCCATACCGCTGAAGAAGGCCATCGCAGGGGTAGTAACGCGATTCATGAAGGAATATATTATTTATCGCTTTGGCATATTGAAGGTGTTTTTATCGAATAACGGTACGCCCTTCGTGAATAGTGAAGTGCACTTGCTAACATAAAAGTATTCCATCGTCCATCAGAAATCAACAGTGGTCTAACCAAAATGCAACGGGCAAGAAGAAGCCACCAACAAGACGTTGATGAATATCTTGGCAAAGATTCTAGAATACTTCTCGGGCATATGCGGACATTCAACAATAAAGGTCGAAGGAAAGTGAGCTAGAAATTGCTCGATCAACAAGCGGGTATCCTCAATGAGAATAGAAGGGAAGCTGGCTAAAGTCTGTCACACAACCACCTCGGGGGATGCCTCAGGTGGATGAACACTAAAAATGCTATCACTAGCGAATGGCCGTCGGGTGTGAGAGACACTATCGCTGGCTTGCACTTGAGGAATGTGGGGTGCAGAAGTATCACCAAGTATACGGGCCCCGCCCAAAGAAGAAACTGAAGATATTATTGGTGCTTGAACGTACTCCTTAACAGCAGGCTCCACTTCGAGCCCATGAGCTGCTAATTGATTGACCTCCACCTGAAACGCAACAAATAGTTGAGGTTAGCAATAGAGACAAAGGAAATCATGAAAAAGAATACATATATGCTAACTTAAAGATTTATGCCTATAAGACTAGGCCCGCCTGACGCTCGATTATGGTAGATTTACGCCTATAAGACTAGGCCCACCTAACCCTCGATTATGGGAGATATATGCCTATAAGACTAGGCCTGCCTGACCCTCAATTATGGGAGATATATGCCTATAAGACTAGGCCCGCTTGACCCTCGGTTATGTGAAATATATATACCTATAAGACTAGGCCCGCTTGACACTCGGTTATGGGAGATTTATGCCTTAAAGATTAATATATTTATATACAAAAAATGGATTAAATAGTGGAGATACCTCAGGTTGTTGCTCCTTAGAAAACTCGCATGTGGCCATCTGAACCACGTCTTCCTCCTCCTCAACCACTTCGGGGGCCACCAACGGGGGATGACTTTGAGTGGCAACCACATTCTCCCCAACCTCAGCCACCTGCTCCTACCTATCCTCCACTGTCTCAATAGCATGTTCTCGTTCACCCTCTCCTTGAGCAATGATAGTTGGATCAACACCTTTGAGGTTTGAGATTAAAGGCCCCAATATAGTAACAAACATTTGATCATTCGAAGATGGAGGTACCACAGGGACTGTGGAAACAGGCGTGGGAGCCTTAAAAAGGAAAGAAAAGCAAAAATCTAATCAGAGAAATTAATATAAGTAGTAAAAGAGGTGGAACAATGCAAAAAGTAAAGACTTACCAAATGTATAGAAGTCACAACAACAACAGGTACAAATATAGCTTCAATAACTTTGGCCAAAGACACCCCCCCTTAAGGCAAGCCTGCTTGCGAAAAAAAGAAGGGTCAGGGGAATAGCCACCACTAGATGAAGTATCAAATACAACTACCCCTAGGGGAAATGGGTGACTATCTGAGAGACAGTAGGGGCAGCTACTTCGAGAGGGAGATTCCCCTCAACACCATCACGCGCATCAACCTGCACACCAACCTGAACAGAAGAAAAAAAGCAAATTATAACAAACCGGGGGGGCATTAACATGAGAAAGAATGAATAATAGGAGGGCACTTAGAGTATGAGATGTAAGAAATTTACCTCTTCTTCTATCACATCCACAATGATCTCATATTCTTGGGGGGCGAGGCAGGTTTTGAGGAAGAAACGATTACCCTCAACCCATGCCTACGCACTAAGGCAGTGTCCTCTTCTTTTTCCTTTATCTCATCTTCTTGTTCTTCTTCCTCCTCCTCTCCTTCATCATCATCATCATCATCATCATCACCTTCACCGATATGTCCACCAGACAAATTCTCCTCAGCAATCTCCTCTTCACTTGATCCGCTCGACCCCTCCATCACAAGCTTGAAGGGGTTTATTGCTTTCCTCTTTTTGCTACCCTCAGCAAACTGAGGGTGATAAGAAAATCCATGAGCAGACATCTCGGCTGACATAAAGGCCTGATCTTCCTCACTAAAATGTTCCCAAGTCTGGCGAAGATGATTTACCATTTGGCTCACTTCCTTGGAAATGTTTGGGTCAGGAGAAGAGATTAATAGAGGCTTTGGAGTAGGTTTCAGCTTCTTCAAGGGTTCTTTCCGAGTGGCCCTAACTGCTACACTAGTTGAAGCAGCACGAGGAGACTCGGTCCTTCCAACCGACCTCGAAGGATCAGGGGCAACGCCGGTTGGAAGAACGAAAGATTGAATGGCTCTCTTTTTCTTTACAACTACCTGATCCATAGGCGCTGAAGGAGGAAGTTCAAGGGGAACACTGGTATTGGCTGTGCTAAGGGGGAAGACAAATGATTGGGTGGTGCAGTTTCTTAAAACCAACTCAATAGGCAAAAATATTTTAACCTCACGATAACGGGGTTCCTTGAGAAGGTTAGTTTGGAAATGAATCAATTGGTTCTGCCAAAACACATTGATGAACATAGTTGATCTCCCTTGCTTGGGGACACGGGGTTAGCAGGATAATGAGCACACATACTGACAACAGTAGATGTGAGGAAGTTCGAATAAGCAAACGAGAAGTTGGTGGGATTCTTTCTAGTAAAATGCCTTAACAGGGGGGCCCCTTGATCGTAGCCAAACTACATTGCTACCTTGTGGGGGCTATAAAAAGAATAAAATAATGACCACTCGGTATATGAAGGAAAATAGGAAGGCATCAGCAATAAGGAGAAACTGTGCTTCGGGAAATTTCTGGCAAGGGCTTCTTCAATAGGAGCAACGGGGCGCTCCTCTTCACCAAAGAAATTGTTAGTAAAAAATTGGCTTACCCCAACATAAGGGTGAGGGTTAAAATGCTCAGCGCGGCCAATCAGGGCTAACAGAGGCTTATTCACACTCTTTTTCTTCCAATAGTAAATGCGGGGGACTCTCACATCTTGTGAACTTTGGAAATGATCAGCGAGGGCATAATCCTTGAAATGTGCATAAAGGAACGCCGTCAAAAGAATATTGCTGGCATAGTTAGACACATAGAACCTACCAACTCTACGAGCGGAGTCTGTAAACACACGATCTAACCAAGTGTACAGAGATCCAAGAACAAGAGCTACGAGGAGGATCTTTACACCGCAGGCTATTCAGATGGCCAAATTAATCAGGTCCTTGCAAGGGTAGTCGTGAGGCATACTCAGAAGATATAACTTTAACATCATCACCCATATATACCCCACTATCTCAACTTTAGACTCGAAGCCCTTCCCAAGCGGAGACTGTTACCTTAGCAGCCTCGCGGGCTCTGATGATAGCCTTCTCTTTAATAAAGTAAAAATAGCGGGTGACCTACGAGTAGGTGCACTTGTTGTAAGTGACCATGCAGTCCTTCACCACAGCCTCTAACTCATTCCTCAGAGTTTTCTCTTCACTGAAAATGGCCTCCTCGAAGAAGGTATCATATCCAACAGCTTCCAATCCAAATAATTCACACACGTCTTGAAGGGTAACAGTAAACTCGCACCAAGTAGCCACGAAGGTGTGTGACCTATAGCTCCACCATGACACCAACAGTTGTAAAGCAGTGTTATTTTTTGCTAAGGTAAGGTCATCCAGCCACAGAGAATAGGACAAACTTATGAGGGCCAATTGAACGAAGTAGTTGGAGTGGATATACTCCGTCCAAGGACCCAACCCTTCACTAGCGCCAGAAGGCCCCTCAAATTCCACCTTGGAGTAGGGGAAATCACCGTGCTCTATACAAAAATGGGTGATAGTAGCAGTAGGGATATAGGCGAAGTCCTCAGCATCTTCACCTTCGTCCATTAACAAATTTGTCTCCTTAGTTGGTGCCAAAGCACTAGGAATCCGTTCGGCCATCGTCCAGAGATGATCATCTTCTTTGAAATAAGGGGCATGGCGATATCGTGCCCACTGAGCTTGACGTGCCTGGGTGGAAGGAGAGGCACCCCTGATAGAAAGAGTTCTCTTTATTCATGCCATATCAGACGAAAGAAGAGAGAATGGAAGATACTTGAAGAAATCTTGAAGAAGGAAAGATTGCCTTTTCCAAACCCTCACAAGAAAGTTTGAACTCAGAAAGTTAAAACCAAGGGTGAGTTTTAACTAAGGGTGCATCCCCTTCTATAGGTGCAACAAGAATTTCAAAGGATGACAACAAAGGTGACATTTGAAAAATAGCAATGATGGCATTTCAGAATTATGTGACCGGTGTGTTGGCCAAATGCGCGTGATGGTAGAAGACTAAAGGTTGCTATGATGTCGATTTGGGGAATGACATGTCAAATAGTCACGTCGTCTTCACGCGTCTGTCCTGGTGTTGCAACATGTGACGCACTAAAATGTAAACGATAACTGCATTTAATGAAACAGGTCAGGAGGTCTTGTCTACTTTGGGGAATGAAGAGCTTTGGGGGAAATTTGAAAAAAAATCTCTTCATTATCCCCAAGAAGGAAAATCACAAATATGTGAAAGTTTCATACATATATTTCTTCATATAAATAAATAAATATCTTTACAAAGGGAAAATGTGGAGGGGTGTTCACCCCCCCCCCCCCCCCAACACGAATGATTAAGTTAGCTGAG
Source organism: Sambucus nigra (assembly GCA_949130495.1). Taxonomy (NCBI): domain Eukaryota; kingdom Viridiplantae; phylum Streptophyta; class Magnoliopsida; order Dipsacales; family Adoxaceae; genus Sambucus; species Sambucus nigra. The sequence goes on along the minus strand of OX422209.1, from coordinate 300,700,181 downwards.
TGGATTGATCAGCTACAGAGAAAAGATTCCCCACAAACACACATCGAAGATCCTATATGCAAGTAGCTCGTAAGAACCACCTCGAAGGCTCCTCACAAGCGAATAGCTCGCAGTGCTTTACCCTGAAGAGCCTCCAACTGACCTAGCTCGAGAGACCTGGCTCGAAGAAAGGTTAACCGAATGATAATATTTTGTAATAAGAAATAGAGTGTTGTATTATGTACTTTATTTTATAAATGTATATGTTGATAGGGGTCGCTTGGTACCCACGAGGGACCATGCCTGGCAGGGCATGGGAGAGCTTTCATGCTCTATCAAGATATATTATCTTGGGAATTTCGCAGGGACATGATTTGGAGGATTTATAACAAGACAATGTTGGGAGTTATTACCAACCCTCTTGGCACACTTGGAAAAAACTTAACCCAGGACAAATGTCACGTGAGACCACTAATTTCTTACCTATTCGAGTGAACCTCCTCGAGTCGCTTGATCTCCCTCAATGCTTGACCCCTCGAGGTCACCTCCTCGAGGTACCTCGGGTGCCAGACTATCTGACTGTCATGACTAGATACCAAACAATAGTCACTGTTTGAACCGCTTCTTGACGTCATAGCGCCTGATGTTTAGGAACTCAAGAATACAGTACTCAAGTGCCTTTATCTTTAGGATGGCAGGTCTAGTTTACCAAATCTGACCAAATAGCCATCCTAGAGTAAGCCCCAAGCTGATAAGGCATATCCTTCATAAATGACTGAAATACTTCCAACCAATAGAGCGATTTACCGCCCAAACTAACAAATCCCACGCATTAAATATAGTATCTCATGCATTTAATGCACCTGGTCAAAGGGATCGAGGATATGCCGACTAGAACAACCTCTCCCTCCATATAAATATGACCAAAACATATAATAGGGAGAGTATCCAGAACCTGGAATTGCTGCCCAAATTCCCTCATACCAGAGAGCCTTCAAAAAGAGCATTAACTCCCTTATACATAGAATTCACCCATCATTGGGCATTAACTGAGCTTGAAGTTCATGCCTTGTCTTTATTTTGCATAGAGTGCTTGTTCTTTCTCCCTCCGACCACGCCATCTATTGGTCCCATTTTATTTATTATGTTTACCACATGCTGCCCATGTTTATATGTTCTTTGGTGAAACTTTGAATAATTAAATCTCTTTGCCCCTGATTCACCAGTGGCTCTGAACTGTGCTCCATATTTAATGGTGTTGGTCCCGATCTTGATAAAGGGTTACGCCTCACTTAATACTAATAGTATTTGAAGAACCCACATCTTATAGATGGGTAATCCCGTTGGAATTTACAGGTGTAACCTTATTTTTGTTAGTTTTTTTTATAGAAAATAAATATGTGCAATATAACTAATAAAAAGGTGGGATGTTAATGTATATGAACTAAAGTAAAATCTAGATTATGAATTTATGTAATTAATGAAAAAAAAGAAATTTAAAGAGAGAGAGAGGGATTTTGGACCTTCTTTGGAGAATTGAAGCTTGATCTTGATCCTTGATGAACTACCTTGAGTGTTGAGATGAATGTAATGAGATTTTCTAAATGGGGTATGAAAAGGATGGGAATGATATATGAAAAGGAATTTCACACAAGGAAACTTCGCTGATTACAAGATAATGTTATTAAGATCAGTGATATTGTTTGATATGAGGTCCGTTGGGAATGATCTCATGCCATCTATTTATAGGGTCAAGGGACTTCCGATCGGAATTCCCCTAATCCTACCAATCGATAGGTAACCCTAATCACACTGTCGATACGCAGGAAAATGGACATGGCAATCAAGTGTCTCGTGCAAATTTTTTCGAAAAAATGATCGTAGATCATAATATATTCATCCAAATTCCACACGAGGCATACCGTTGCAAAAGAAATTCAGAGACCTTTAAGAGTCCTTTGGGCCGCTCCCGGGTTCGAGAGTTGACTTTGGGTCAAACGTGGCTCAGAAGCGCTTGTCAGTCCTTTGGATGGGAGATTATCGGACGAAAATGGTTCATTCGTGTAAGTCAAAATCACGCATGGGGTGGACCATTGGAAAGGTTATGCGAGGTACTTCTATATTCCAAAGAGCTTCACTCGGTTTGAAAAACTGACTTTTGTCAACCCAGGCTTGGAAGTGCCCGATGACCTTTTGGAGTAAAACGGGTTGTTAATCCGCATCGTAAGGTTAATTATCACATGGGGTGGACCGTTGGAATGGGTATGCAGTGCCCTTCGAAGATTCATTCAGTCTCACTCGAGATGAAGAGTTAGCCTTGGTCAAATGGAGCCCAGGAGCACTTAGTGTCCTCCGGATCAATTTTTGGGGGATAATGGATCGTTCGTCTAAACGGTTATGCCATTTCATGCACGGGGTGAACCTTTGGAAAGGTTTTTTAGTGACATTCGAATATTAGAAGAGCTTTTTCTTTGGCAGTGAAGTTGATTGGGGTCAAATTGGAGCCCGGGAGCGTCCGGTGGCTCCAGATCAATTTTCGGTGGTAAAATGGTTCGTTCATCCGAACCGTTATGACGATTAATGCACGTGACTGACTATTGGTGTAATGACCCCATTTTTGTATTCCAATATATATAATCATTTCTACAATTGCGTCTTACTTACTATTTAAAAATTTATAATATTACAAATGTGATATTCTGGATTCTTAATATGACAAAGCCAGTTTTTAAATATGAAGAATCAACTGTAAATTGGATCAAATCGAAGTCTTATGCCATATCTTGAGGTATATAACAAGTTTTGGAGTAGAAAATATAATTTTATGAAATTTAGGGACTAAAATAAAAATATAAAAAGGGACATTTTGTAAATAAAATATTTTCAAGGACGTCTAAGAAATATTGAAACTATATAGTGCAAAATTACCAAAATACCCCTCATGTGTGAAATGACCTTTATACCCTTATCACCTTCCCACCACGTGCTGGTCACCTTCACCGTACACATGTCATCATTAGAGGAGAAGCCAAAACATGTGTCGTCATTAGAGGAGAAGCTAAAACACATGTTGTAGTCCAGTGAAATAAGACTGTAGGACGCCTCCGTTACGCGACACGTTAACGCTGACTCGCCATTGTAAAAGCTTAGTCAACTTGGACATGTGTCAACGCCGTGATATCTTTGGAAAACTATAAATAGGGACTTTGGGATCATTTGAAACTCACACCAATTCCTTGAGAATTATAGTAAGAAAGAGTGATAGAAATCTTGGGAAATATCTTAAGAAGGAGTTCTATAATTTCTAAGAAAGAATTCATTTCGTAGGTATGATTTTATTTAAATGTTATAATGCATTTTTGTAGTTTTAATTTCGTATTTTATAGCTTTAGTTAGTAGTTATGCTGGTAAAATACACTAAAGACTTCACTAATCAAAACTTAAAATTTGGAAACAATCTAAATTGATTTTATTTTCAAAATATGTCAACTTGTTTGAAAAATATATATACGCTTTTTAAAATGATTTTTGTAAGCAATTGATCGTTATTATGGAATCTCATTTAGGTAATTCCAAAGTCAGTCCTGGTGAAATTCTGTCTAGTTCACATGGTATTTAAGTGGTGCCCTCGTGACCCTCCATCTCTACTGGGAACCAACTGATTAGGAAGAACTATGAATTGAATTCTTTAAATACGATGAATGAATATTAAAAATTGAGAAAGTGGTTTTAGTAACCTTTTTCAGCAAGATGTTTTAGGACTAAAACACAATATTTAGAATTGGGCTTTATTTAGAATACGTAATTAAACCTTTATTGTATTTATTAGATTAACGTGTGATCCAAGACTCAATATCTAAATTTTCGAGCCTCTATTTTAGGTGAGTACTCTATGTCATTTCTTGCACATTTCAATTATATGATATTATGCAAACTATGTATTTTGTGAACTGCTTTTATTCTCAAAATGCATCTGATACCGATGATTGATTCATTGTGATATGTTTATATTTGTCCATATAGACATACCGATTGAAATGAGTATTGAAAATGAGATTGAATATTGTAAATAAGATTCGTCCTAAGGGACCTCTTTACTGACTGACCTTCCCAACTAGGTTATCGCTGGTTTGCCCTAAATAAGGTGTTGTGACAAACTAGTTCGATTGACCCTCAACTACCTGGGTATAATACGGTAGAAGAACACGGTATTAGAGTGTACTTGGCCATTAAAATAATATGATTGAAAGAAAAAGATATCACATTTGATTTGTTGCATTCTTCTTATTCTGAGGTATCCAATTGTGATATATATACTATCATTTCAAAATATATATATATCTATTTACTGTAAGTTACTATCCATATATGTATATGCCTTATCTTTTGACTTGAATAGGTATCTATTTTTTTAAAACCCTGGAATGTATGGAGATTGAACCTCATTCGGCTTTTAGCTGATGTTGTATAAATAACCATTTTGCAGGAAATGTTTAGGCTCACGGACGGAAGAAAAAGGAATATGTTGAAGATCTAGCTTAAGGAGCTCTTTTGTTATACTTTTAAATATAATGTTTGTTTTTAGGAGATAGAGCATGTTTAGCTATTTAGTAATAAGTTTTTAATTTTTCCGTAAGTTGTAATCCGTTCATACTTTAATATATACGAAGTTCCCTTTTAGAAAACTCTGATGACGTAATTCCATTCTTTTCAATAGTTTACAATTCATGACCATGTGAATGTATTTTCGTTGCATTTATTTTAAGAAATATTTTAAGGCCATAACATTGAATGCCTTGGTGTCATGTCAAGACACTCATTCCCTACTACTATTAGGTTGGGGTCATGACAATTGGAAAGGGGATTCAAAACCCTTTGGAGATTAAAATATCTTTCACTCTGACAATAAAGTTGACCGGAGTCAAACGGGGTCCGGAAGCACTTGATGGACTCTAGATCGGTACTCAGAGTATGCCCTTGGGTTTGTAGTGAAATGGGGAGGTGCTAGGGACCTAAGGAGTGACCTCGGTCAATCAGACCTGGGATTACATTTCAAAGGAAAAAACACTAATTAGTGGTATGGCCGATACTTTGGTGAAAATCGCAATAGGACTTGGTTTGAAATTTTTGGGGAGTGGGTTTGATAATGGATAAGGGTCCAATGACTTAATCAAATTTTGGCTTAAAAGGGCTTGGTAAACTATGAAGAGTGGATCGTGAGGCTCGGTATATTCCTTTTTTACTGGTTAAGGCATCCATCTGATGCTCATGAAGTGGTAGGCTGAGATGTTATTGATGGTTGAAACTATGATATTATCAAGATTCTCATACTTTCTAGGAGTGAACTATATAGATTCTTTCTTCGGCTCGACTTCTATCATGGAAAGACTTTATTTTATCTCCACTCTTTCTTTTTGGAAGGATAAAAAATGAGGATAGTATTGTCCTCTCATCATTGCTCGGACATGGGGTAAGAAATTATTTTTCACAATACTGACTTGCTCCTATTCGGAAGTTCGGTTGGTCATGGTGGCCTCTTTCTCTCTCCACCTTGCTATGAAATTAATAACTGATTCCTTAAGGTTCTATTTGAGTAATTCTAAATCATGTTGGGTAACCTCCAACTCTTCGTCATACTTGTACTGTGACATGAATTCATAGGAAACATCCTCCCAACTGTGAATTTTGGACTCCTCGAGAGATAAGAACCAACGAAGAATGTTGTCCTTCAAAGTATGTTGGAACATGTGGGAAATCATTTACTTGGAGGCACCTAGGAAATTCATGGCTAGGTGGTAACTTCGAAGATGAACAATTGGGGGTCCACTACCCCCAAACTTCTCGATGTTGGGCATCTTGAACTTTTTTGGTAGCCTTGCTTTAGGATAGGGAGACATATGGGTGTAATCCATGTAGTTCCCAAAGATTCAGACTTGGTCGAACTTCTTGGTCAATATCTTGAGGTCTTCCTTGACTTTGTTCAATTCTTACTCCTTTGAATTAATAGTTATGAGTAGGTTAGCCCATAGCTAAGAAAGATTAGGCATATGGAGCTCGGCTGGTCGCGACCCATTATCAGGAGGAGCACATCGAGCGTGTTGATATTCTTCAGAAACCCATATAGGCTCGAGTGCAGGCGAACCCATATCACGAGGGACTCGGTCTGTTCGGGAATAGGCACCCGATTTTATTGCGTCTCATAAACCTCGGTTTGAATATTATCAATCTTGGCAGCGAGTTGGGTAGGGCTGTCATCAAATCCAGCTGCACATTTGGTATTTGGTCTGTGTTTTGTATGGAAAGTTGATGAAGGTGAATTCCAAACTCGAAGGACGTAGCAAAGGAACTGACGGAGCCTCAGGGTGGTTCGACGAAAGGCCGAAGCCTATGAGATCGACCTTAGAAGGAGAAAAATTCGAATTTATTTTTGAAAGAGAAAGGGGGAAACTATTATTTGAAAAAGGAGGAAAATATTTTTGACATTTTTTGGAAAGGATGAGGACAAAATGTTTTTAGTAAAAGGGAGGAAAAATATTTTGGTACAAGGAAGGGAAAATGTTTTTGGTATATTTTTTTTATAAAAGACGGGAAAATGTTTTTGACACTTTTGGTAAAAACAGAGGAAAATGAGAGAAAGGGTCTCAGCACGATTATTATTAGTATTATTATATTCTCACTTGTATTAGGTTTACCAAAATGCAAAAAGAAATGTCAGATCAAGTACAAGGATTTTTGACCTTCTTTGGAGAATTGAACCTTGATCTTGATCCTTGATGAACTCCCTTGAGTGTTGAGATTAATGTTGGATGAGAGAGAATGAGATTTTTCTAAATGGGGTATGAAAAGGATGGTAATGAAAGATGGAAAGGAATTTCACACAAGGAAACTTAGCTGATTACGAGAGAATATTGTTGAGATCACTGATATTGATGGATTTTAGGTCTGTTAGAAGTGAGCTCATTCCCTCTATTTATAGGGTCGAGGGACTACCAATCGATATCTCCCTAACCCTTGGAATTGGTAGCTTACGCTAGACACACTTCCGATAGACAGGGAAATGGACCTGCTAATCGGCAGTCTCGTGTAGATTTTTTTGGAAAAATGGTTGTAGAACGCAATTGTTAATTGAAATCATGCACGGGGCATACCACCAAAAAGGCAATTCAGAGACCATTAAGATTACTTTAGGTCACTCCCGGGTCCGGGAGTTGACTCTGGGTCAAACGTGGATCGAAAGCGCTCGTCGATCCTTTGGACAAGAGATCATCAAACGAAAATGGATCATTCGTGTAAGTTAAAATAGCATACGGTATGGACCGTTGAAAAAGTTATATGAGTTACTTTAACATTTCAAAGATCTTCGCTCTGTTTGAAAAGCTGGTTTTGGTCAACTGGGGCTCGAAAGCGCCTAACGTTTTGGAGTAAAATGGGTCATTCGTCTGCACTGTAAGGCTAATTCATGCACGGGGCAGACCATTGGAATGGATATTCAGTGCCTCTCAAAGATTTATTCCTTCTCGTTCGAGCTGACAAGTTAACCTTGGTCAAATGGGGCCCAGGAGCACCCAATGGCCTCCGAATCAATTTTTGAGGGAAAATGGATTGTTCGTTCGAACGGTTATGCCATTTTGCACACAGGGTGGATAATTAGAAGGGGTTTCAGTGACCTTCGAATATTCAAAGATCTTTCTCTCTGACAATGAAGTTGAATGCGGTCAAATCGGAGCCTGGGAGAACCCGATGGCCTATAGATCAATTTTCGATGATAAAATGGTCCCTTTTTTCGAACCGTTATGCTGAATCATGCATTAGGAAGATCTTTGGAAAGGGGATTCAGAGCCCTTTGAAGATTCAAAGAGCTTTCTCTCTGACAATAAAGTTGACCAGAGTCAAACGGGGCCCGAGAGCGCTCGATGGCCTCTAGATAGGTGCTCGGAGTATGGCATAGGGTTTGTAGTGAGATGAGGAGGTGCTAAGGACCTAAGGAGAGACTTAGGGAGTCCTAGAATATGGTATCTACAACTGTGATGTCATTTTCTCTATCAAAGACACCAGATGATCTACCTGATTTAGTTACGCCAACTGAACTACTCTAATGGCACTATTACCACTCATGAAGAACAACTGGACTAGAGTGTAAAATAAAAAAATCCGAACATACACCAAATGATCATTGTGCACTAGCCTATCCCGAACCATATCCTTCCATTTATGAAAATATTTATATTGAACCATGTTAGAATATATATTTTCGTCCTTTAACTAAGGGAGATATCGTCTGGCATAGACAAAGGTCTCATTATCGCTATCGTATGGAACAATATGTCCCTATCCTACCTTGAACCTTGTAATAATGGTAAAGTCGATAGGTACGAGCCCTATACCCCCTCACGGGAATGAAATGTGTTGGTTGTGCCCCATCACCTCTCAAGTAGTGCCAGAAGAAGGACTAAAACCATCTGAATGTAAGGCATAATAATTATGCTTTAAAAATATTAGCTTAAAGCTGTTGAAAATTATAGCCCCAGCCCACTCCACATTATGTCATAACACATCACCAAGAATAAAGTGATCTTATTACATGATCAAGCTTTATGGAAATGATTGCTCATTAATAAAAAAATGTCCACTCTCTTTTTTAAGAGGGAATGAGCTACTTTGAGAAATGAACGGTCTTACTGCATTGTTCCTCTACTTAATAATTTATTTAATTATTCAACTATAAATATACTGATATATTACTTTAACCAAATTATTAATTAATTAAATAATTAAATATATTAACTTACTAACTTACCAATTTATTGATTGATTAAAACCACCAATGCAAAGTGAAACATAAATAAAATAGAATAAACTAAGAGATGATCATACCTTGTTAATCAACGCCCTCTGTGACCAATGCATCTCTGGTGATGATTCAATGGGGCACCTACATAATATCAACACCATTTGGAGAAGTCATTACCATCAATCTCACGCATAATAATGCGTGAAGATAACGCCCTATGCAATTAGCGCGTTCTCATCATACAAACCTCCTCGACATCGTGAATATGGAGACTTTTAGTAGGAAAGTCTAGGGAGAAGTTTTGGTGGCGGATGAAATGTCTCCAAAATGTTTTGGTGGGATATTTTTTACGGATTCTTATCGCGACATATGATATGCCCCGCGTACTTAGCTACCGCGACCTTTGATCTGTCGCGTGAAGGTTTGGTATGTTGAATGCCTTAGAGAAATCGTGGTTTTTAGGGATCTAGCAAAATTACATTAATAGCTTTGGCGGAGAAAAGTGCACTAATGCATTAGAGTGATCTAAAAAACTCAATGACGAAAAATAAGAAAATATATATAATACTTTCTTGAATATTTTAGTATAATCTCCTCACATTTTTCGTTGTACTTTTTGAAATTTGGACATTAAATACAATTGTTTTAACAACACATAATTTTACACGCACTATCTTGTTATTTTGTAATATAACATGTGGTGTGTCACTATGAGAAACTCAACAAACAAACATAAATATGTCGCAAAATAACCTTTCTTCATTCTCATGTGCCGGATCACACAATATAGAGAAAAGTAAATATGCAATCTTGAAGTATGAGGTTTATGTCAATTAATCCTCAACTTTTTAATCAATTTTATAATAATTGTGCATATATTTTATTCCTCATGATAATTGGGCCCCATTTAAGTGTGAGTAGGGATGACAATGAGGAGGCACTATACCAAAATAGGGAAATTGCAAGTGTTTTAAAAACTTGCAAATGGCATTTGCATCTGGTCAAAATACTTGCAAATTGACACGTTAAATTCGATTATAGGGTTTGATAAAACCTGAACTCAACCCATTTAAAAATTTACTCAACTTACCCTTCTTCGAACCTGAAACACGTTTTACTTTCAAAACAGTCCCAAAATGATATTTTTGTAACCCGAACCCGACCCACTTATTAAATTTATGTATTTTATTGAACATAGATTTTTAAATATAAAGCATACGTATGGCACTATGATTGCAAATTTATATGATTTTTAATCGACAAAAAGAAATTAAATGTACCAATATAAAGGTGTTTCTTTTTAAAATATATACAAGCATAAATTTTTTCTAAGATATTTATAATCGGGGCAGCTTGAATTTTTATATGTCTAAACCCGAACGCTCCCCTGATTTATTTTTCAAATATGAATACGAAAATATCTATACCAAAGCCTCCCCTCTAAAGTCGGGACAAAGTGGAAGTGAACTTATCATCTTTTAGAGTGAGGTGGCTCATGAACCCCTCCTCTTAGGCACGCGAGGAGAATGATCTGGAGTTGATTGTTATAAGGGATATAACTTATATTTCGTAATAAGAACCACTGATCTCCACTAGAAGATGGAGTGTCAATGTTATGCTATAAATAAAGGTTCCCCTCTAGGTGGGAGTATGTGAAAATTTATTTATGTAACCTCTATCAAATGGTACTTTCATTTTCTCCCTCCATTAATAAAGAATAATCCTTCTCTTGGACATAGTCACATTGTCAAACCTTATATTTCTATGCAAGGAATGTTTTTAACTCTCTTGTGTTTGCTTTGATTTTTGATATTATTGAATGCGATACAGTGAAATAATCTACATAAAATTACATTGATTTAAGTAATATTAACCACGAGGCTAGTTATGTGTCTTTGTTCCACGACAACCCATGTAGAAAATTATATCAAGTTATCTAATCATATAATGAGATATTGAGGAACTGTGAATACATGAACAAATTATATTGCTACACATAGATCAATACAAGTTGGATATAATAGATGAGATCAAAAATTGATTTGGGAAAATACACAAACTAATCGACTTGGACCAATGTCGAACAACTACATAGAATTCAAAACATATAGGGATAAGGGAAAATTGAAGTTTGGTTCACCATGGATAAGAATTTATCTAAGAATATATGCCCAAATGTGAATATGAAACCATTTTAATGGTTACTAAGTGCTCTAGTTATTGTGTAATTGTAATTTAAATTTATTTACTTATAAATAAGGATCTCTATCGATTTTGGATAACTATTTGAATTCTTGTAATGTGATATTAGGCTCTTAGCTAGCAATACCAGCACCCAATCTTAACAAAATTCCATCATACCCCTTTCCTTCTTTCTTTCTGTAAATAGGAAACAAATTCCATGAAACCACACTAAATCTAGTGTTTCTTCTCTTTGACTCCTACTTTCATTCATTGTTTTATATGACATACATGATTGCATCTCAATTGATCCATGTATAAAAGTATTGAAAAAGTAACTTAAATTAAATTTGAAATATAATTAACTCAATGTTTCTAAAAAATAATAAGGTTTACTTTGTTACTCTTTCTTTATATACACTGCAAAGCACATGCGATCACGACATCTAACGGCAATAACAAGCTTCCACTGCATAGAACTTCTAAAGGCTCCTCCACAACCAAAACTACAAACATTTCCCATCCACCCAGCCCCTCACGCCACACCACTGATAACATATCGAAATATGATCTATTTTTTTCATTTCGAGTTACATCTCTATAGCAATATAATGTAATTCTTAGGGAAGGTCCGAGAGGGTGCCACATCAAGTGCCAAAAGTTTTACAATTTTAAGGGACCAAAATTGTATTTTGAAAAAGAGTAATTTTGACGTTTTTATAGAACCATAATAAAAAGTAGGGTTAAATGCAAAATTAACCCTGACACTTGGAGTGAATTTGAACACTGGACCTTATCATTCAACGAACTTCACATTTTATTACAAATGCTAGAAGAGCTAATCCATTTAAGGGAACAAAATACAGTGGTTGAGTCAACCAATAATGCATATTTATTTTAGTCAACCCTCCACATCAACCCATTTGTCTCCAAAAACCTCCATTTTCCTAAAAAAATCTATAAAATTTTATTGAGTTGCAATAGCTTTTTAGAAAACTCTATTTTTTTCATAAAATTGTATTTTTATAAAAATTTATGTTTTATTAAAAAAAAGAATCTGTCTATTAGAAAAACATTATGTTATTTGTACAAAACTTATAGTTTTTAAATCAAAATGGACGTTAATAAAAAAATGTTCCTTTATTTATTTTAAAAACATAATACTTTTGAAATAAAAAATAATAATATTTGAATATAAAAATTAATAATACTTTGGATAATTAACAAAATTAATATTTTAAAAATATAAAAAATCATAAAAGGTTTATTTTCTATTTAATAAAATTATGTTTTAAAAAAAATAGTTTTTTAATTAAAATGGACGTTCACAAAAAATCAGTTTGTTTTTTTAAAATGATCTTTCTTTTTATTAAAAAAAAGCGAACGTTAATTCTATTAAACAAAAAAGCTAGACATTATTTTTCTTAAGAAAAATTGGACGGAAATTTTATAATAAACTATGTTTTTTAGAAAATTTTATTTTTTACAATATTTTATAAAACGTAAAGCTTCTTAAAAAATTGTATTTTTTTATGAAAAAACAAAATGTTTTTTTAAACAGAATTTTTATTTAAAAAAATATAGTGTTCTTAAAAACAACAACTCTTTCAATAAAATAAAACATATAGTTTTGTAAAAAACGAGTTTTTAAAAATACATTTCTTTTTTTATATACAGTTTTTTTTTATAAAGAATACAATTTTTAAAAAATGCAGTTTCTTTTTTAATTAAATAAATCATATAATTTTTAAAAAATATAAATTTCATAAAAATAGAGTTTTTCTTTTAAAAAAAATGCAACTGGATAAAATTAAATGCAGTTTTTAGCGAAATTGGATATTATGGAGTCAAAGGGCTAATGTGGAGGTCTGATCCAAATAATTGTGCCTTAATGGTCGACTTAGTACTCTCTTAACGGGGACTGACGATGTGGTCATTTGGAATAAAAATGTGAAGTTCAAGATTCCTTTGCAAAAATTGAAACAAAAGGTACATTATTCAAAATCACCTCGAATATTTGGGTCAATTTTGTATTTAATCCTAACATGTATTTAATCCAGACAAGATGTGTAAAATTGTCAAAATAAGTTTTAAAATGGCATAAAAGATTATTTGTCACATTTTAGTCTAGTTTATTAGTTTTTCAAAAGTATTACAAAAATATTTATTTTTCTAAGTTTAATATAAAGGTAATATTTTAATGATTTGGTAAGGGACCCCAAAACCTCGGGAGATACAATATATTAATAACGTACAAATATAGTAATTCCAGACCAATTTTAACAATGCAATAATAACATGCACATGTTGTACTTCAGGACCAAATTTATACTCGTCATCCTCTTTAGGGTGATATGGATATTATGATATCCAAAGATCAGAGACCACATGTATACAAAATGCCATTCTAAAAACATGTTAAAATATTGCAAGACTTTTCAATCCGTTTAATTTATGGATCAATGTTTAGCCAAAATTATTCTTGATCTACAGATCGAGACAATAGTTAATTGCCTTAAGGTCATTCATTTTTGAATTCCTTATTTGGGTATTTTGCAATTCAATTGAGCTCTTCATGAGAAATTCCTTTTAAGGATATTTGTATAATAGCAAATTAGCCTATATATATGTATTTTCATACCTTTCCTTAGACAAAGTTATTACTAAGACCGTTGTACATATATCCATTTGGATTGTCTGCTGTAAAATGAATCTCTTAGTGTATTTCAATACGTACGCCATATCTTTGCTTCTGCAAAGAAAATCTTTATGAAATTTTTATATGTATTATTTATCTAAGTCCCTTATAAATAAGAAGTTATAATATTCATGAGTCTTATATATAATATATTTCAAAAATTCTAAGCTAGCCTATATATATTTATTTCAAAAAGTATTTATAGTTATAACTGGATGGTATGTTAATATATAATCAATTCCAGTTTCTTCAGGAAACTTGGTGCCATCGACTGTGTAATTTTTAGGGAGTTTTAACACTTCACATTCTTATAAACACTCATTCGTTACCTTTAGGGTTAACGTCTCATGCAGTTTTACTATAGGTCCGAATACACCACGTTTATTTAAAGACTCTAATTATGCCATCACGGCATTTTCTCATTTTGACCAATATATTATTTGTCGACATTCATTTATAGTGCGTGGGTCTATAATGTCATTACCCTTTTATTTATTTTTTTGTAGCTATAACATATATTATTATGCCATCAATGATAATCTTTGGCAATACCACTTTTCTCTTGTATATATATAAAACATTAAGATCTCATTAATTTTAAGTACCTTTGCCTACTTCAGGGAATTTATAGTCAATTTAGGGACTTTTGTCTTTTCATAGACAATGATCTCTTTAGGAGTTTTCGAGAAAGTGTATTTTTTTGTTCATAATATCTTCTTAAGCGTTATGTATAACCTATTCTGGAGTGTTATTTAGGCATGATTTTATTTGACGTCCACTACTAGGGGTCAAGTACTTGGGACCTATAAGCTTGTCATAGTTCTGGCATGAAAAATATTTTGAAATAATTTTTCACTTCATTTAGGTATTGAGCGATACGAGGGATTAAATGAGACAAAGTAGGAGTATTCCACGATAATTTTCATCGTTCTTTCGGAACGGATCGTTCTTCGAGAATAATTTGTACTTCAAATACAATTAATCCTCCCTTAAACGGTGGGAAGAGTATCTCATTAAAATAAAATTTCACATATATAAAAAGTAATGTATTCATTAATGGTTCAATAAAGAGTGACTCATAAGCACCATATATATACCCTTATGATAACAATAGTAAATATAAGCAATAATTAAAATCATAAATATTTTGTAAAAAATCACAGTATATTTGTTGGTGTCTAAAATTAGTATGGTGTTTATAAGGAGTATTGGCTTATTTATACCATTAATTTATCTTCCATACATAAAGAATAAGTGATTATGATCTAGAGATAGATGAGAGGTAAAGAATGAGATAAAGGTTTTTACGTGGTTCAGCCCAAAGAGGTGGCAACATCTACGGGTACTAAGTCACTAGGGATTAGGTTTGGTTACAAGCTTCTCAAAAACTCTCTAGGGTTGAAGGTATGTTGTTTTTTAGTTGTCCCCCAATTGAGGGGTGTAGTAAGCCATTTAGTGTAATAGGAATAAGAATCGTCCAATTACCTTTATACATAAAGTATTTACACCCTTTTACATTTTGAATGACAACTAAGAGTAAACTAGCATGTCCTCACATGCATGTGCATGGGTGACTGTAGTTTCACTTTATTGATGGTTCACATTCATCAAGGTGCTCGGCTATTACGCCGGTCAATGGAGATAATAAGCTTATCATATTAATCTCAAGGGATTAGTCCTACTCGATGATGATAGGTGTCATATCATCACTGATCCACATCGTACTATTATTTTAGGTTAAAACAAAAGTCCTCAAAACTTCATTCTTGATCAGAGTGCGCAATGACTCAAAAAGTGAAAGCATGAAGCATTACACATTAGGAGTTCCTCAGATTTATGAAACCTTCGGTCGTCAGCCTTTTAGGATGATTTTATCATGTGTAGACATCAGGTCGGTAGTTAATATCTTGGATTTCGCCAATTTTCGGTTTTTTCCTTGAGGTTGTGATAGTTTTGTAACTAAGGGAAAAAATAGAGAACCTTCTAGGGGTACGCTGATAATTTTGCTTCTTAGGAACTAACACACCGTCAAAAGATGAAGTGTTGGGTACGTTTAATCATGCCATTTTGTGCAACTCAAGAGATGTCACTGAGTTCTATAAAATGTCAGTTCCCTCATTTGTTCACTTCACCTTGAATATCAAATCCCTTTCTTCTCTTTTAATCTTTTTATTCGCCATTTATGAGAGTTGTTTTTCTTTACTGTTCTATTCACTATAAGAATCTCTCCCTTTTTGTATTTTTTTTTTGCTACAAATATGGTGCATACCATAGATGAGAGTTTCTTAAAGCTCTGTAGGACCACTCATAGATTCCAATTTTGGGTAAAAATGGAGTTATTAACAGGTCCTTATGACCTTTGTGTGTTGGAAGAGGGTATCCTGACGATATTCATCGATGAACGTGGGGTCACCTTTCCTCCTAATCATTTATTTTTGGAATTTTATTAACATTTTGATGTGGTCCCTTCTTGAGTGGCCCCAAACACTTGGAGAGTTGTAAATAAAGGAAACCGCATTAATAAGTAATATGGGACACATACTAGAAAAAATGAATTGATGTATTGTTATAGTTGGGGAACCATAAATAAGAATATTTATTAGTTGAAGATGAGTTTCTTAGACAGAGCCCTTGTCGTGAACTTGCTTGGTTCCAATAAGGACTATTGGGATCATGGTCTGATAGTGAAAAATTGGAAGTTTGTTCCTCTTCATGAGAGTGAAGAGTACAGTGGACCTCGTTACCCTCCGAAAGGCCAGGGCATAGGTCGACACTCACACAAACCTGTACATTTTTTCATCTTTTGGGCCTTATTTGATTTTATCACTAATTGCATACTCCTATCTTTATATTATCGAGAGAAAAGGAAGAAAGATATACCCCAGGTGGCTGAAGTCAATTTTGATGACCTCAAGATCATTTGGTATATTCAACGGAGGATTGGTATTGATCATCCTCGTTTATCTTATGTTTTTCTCGAATACCATATCTTTGTCTCCTCTTTTGGTGCTCGCTTACAAAAGACATTCCAATAGCTCCATGCATCTTAGAGGACCCTGCCTTGTCCTCTTTCGATGTTACATCTGAATCCCCCCCTTAAACACAGGGGGATTTCTATTTGACAAGTACTTTTGAAAGTGCGGAGGCCCACAAAATGTTAAATTCTAAAAAATAATTTCCTTAAATGCAAAATATGATGGTTCAAATTTTAACTAAAACAAACTATGAATTTTAATTTCTTCCAAATTAAAATTAAACTCAACTAAAAGTGAAAGAAAATTACACACACAATAATTTTCACTAAAACCAAATTAACCCAACCCAAGTTCTAATAATTTGCTTAACGATAAATATTCAATTTTCTATGTAGGCCAAACCAAATTTTATCAAATTAAAACTAATGACTTGAATTAAATTAATTAAACATCTCCCAAATTTAATTTGTACCAAATTAAACTCAAATGAGATTGAACCCAATTTTATCTTACTTAAACCTAAGCATGCATTCTAAGGTGATTTTAAAGATAAAAATAAATCACATCACACTACACGCCGATGTACGATGAAAATCTAAATGGGAAAAACCTCGAACGGCCCTAGCCTAACAAATCCACTAAGTATGGAATTACAATTACAAGATAGTAGACCAGTAAACTTACACCAACAACCTGACTCCGTCCAAGCCTTGTCGCTCCTTCTTGTAAACACCTCCGCCTAGTAGATAACCACAGACTCCTCCACAGTCACGGAATCCACCGATAGGGCTCTGGTCACCATCAACCTCACGCGAAATCTTTCTTCGAGTGGGAGCGCCGCAGTATGCAAAGGAAACTCCTTTTGGGTGTGGAGAAGAACCCAAACTCTCTTTTTATTGGTGTAGAGAAAATCGTTGCCAAAACTCTCTAAGCAAATATATATATATATATATATATATATATATATATATATATATATATATATATATATATATATATATGAAGACTTGGATTTAAACTAAAACATATGGGTGTTTGTGTTTTTATGAGAATAAAGCATTTAGAAATAAAACACAAAAAGGAACCTTTTTGTTCTTAGAACTTTTTCTCTTTTAGTCTCTTAGAAACTCTCAAAAGTTCATCTGAAAAATGTTCCCACGAAAATGGTTAAAAGCAGGTACAAAATAAGTGGGTTAGTGGGTGGTGTCTAAAAAAATCTGCCAAATAAAAAGTGTGAAATTTTTCCCTCGCTAGGTCGTTTGAATGATATTCCCAGGTCGTTCTAACGACATTGTTCAAACGAGAAAGCAATAAGAAATAAGCCAAAAGTTCGTTGGAAAAACTCATTCGAACTCGTTCGTTTGAAGGAAACGTCTAACGAAAATTCAGAACATTTTAAAACAATCTCGTTGGTAAACTCGTTCGAATTCTCGTTCGAATGACAATCTCGTTCGAACGAAAATTCAGAAAATCCAAATTTTCATTTATGTCAAAAAACTTTTATACAAAGTTCAAAAAAAATATTTTCTGAAAATAAAAATTTATTTTAGACTAAAATAACACCCATAAGAATATTCCAAGTCTCCCTATATGTATTAAATGCATTCATACCTTTTAGAGACTTTAGAATCCAATGTTGTTGAAGTAGAAACATGTCACTAAACATGACAATGATGGAGCTTTAAATTCTGGGCCACTACGTCTTCAACACAAACTCGTCATAGGCTTGGATGGCTATAACTTGACACTCTATCCTACGACTCAAATCGTTTTGTCTAGAATTAAGCCAATACTACAAATTGACTTGATTGAAAATTTGTCCTTATAAATCTTCCCCTTTGGCTATTCCGGCCCAAAACCAAACCAAAAATCCTAAAGGGCCGTCAAGCATGTCTAGACACAACATCCCACCCAAAAAAATAAAAAGTACAGACGATGACTCGACCTAAGGATGCTTTGCCGCTTTAAGAATGCCCGCTAGAAGGATAATTCCTGCACACTTAAGCAAACCATTAAATGCATAGGGCATATCAAAGGATTAAATGCAATTTAACTAAATGCTCCTCCAAAATTAATTCTCCCCCTTTATCTAACAATGGCCTACTTAAAACGTGATGTCTCCCCCTAACTTAGATCTCCTAAACTAAAGGTTTAGATACCATTTCTCCCCCTTTTTGTTCAGGAATAGAGAAAGGATAAATAATTAAAACATTACTTATTTCTCTCCCAATTAAAGCATATACTATTTCTCTCCCTAAAGTCTAAACAAGGGATATAAAATATGGGAAAACAAGTAAAACATGATGGTGCATAAAGAGATAATAACATTAAAGCATATGGGCAACAATAAAAAGTAACTAATACACAATAAGGGTAAATAGATACCAAATTATGATGCAAAATAATGATACCAACTAAAATGTATTGAACATAAGCATGGGATATCAACCCAAATTCCCAACAAGATAGATACCAATTATGAATTAAAAGAATAAATGGACTAGCTAGCATGGCAAAGACTCAAAACAAACAAAACATCACACATATATATATATATATATATATATATATATATATATATATATATACACACACAATAGATACAAAATATGCACAAGCGCACATATATAGATATAAATATACAAATGAAACAAAATTAAAATAACATAACTTTTCCACACTCTTATAGCATAAATACGTCACATGGAAACGGAAGTGAAGGGGCGTGAACTAGAGACCAATAAATTAAGACCCAATGACTTAAGCATGTTCATAGAGTTCTCATTTGATTGCAAAACTTTATCAACTAAGATTTAGCCTTATGTGACAAGATAAAGTGAACTCTATGAACACATAAGCACAATGCATACAGGCCTAGGATATTGATGATTCTACAAACCAATAGAGTCATGACAATGATAGTGAAACTAGGATACAAGAATATTGTGCAAAATCGTTGATATACCATCCAAACACCCTCAAATATGCATATTATTCTATTGAATGAATATATCAAACTACACAAAATAAGTCTTGTCTAAATATTTTTTAATGCCATATTCTTTTAGGTCTTTGGACCACTTATTTCTTTTAGGTCCATTGCAAATAGTGGCTTACTCGCAAAGGATAAGTTTTCCTTTCAAAGCCCTTCCCAGTGCACATTCATATATCAATTTTTTATCAAAAAAATCTCACATGCAATGGATTTAACATGCATAAATCCTCCTAGATCACAAGATATGTATATGAGTAGATTGGTAGGAGAACACTTCACAAAGCTCAAATATACATGTAAAGTTAAAATTTCAAAAGAGCTCGTGCATGTGTGTGAAGGCATATAAAAAGTGAATCCATTAAGCAAGTCAAACTTAAACTATTCCATGTAACCATGACAAAGAACACTTTAAGGATTGAAAATTTTAACCAAAAGTTCTAGCCACATGGAAGCAAAATGATAGGATTTAACACAAACATATTCCACAAAAGGTGTGTCAAACTAAAATACATACAAAAAAAATCTTTTTGAGTTTTTGAAAATTTTAACCAACCAAAAAAATTATTCAAAAGACAAACAAAAATCATTTTGTATTTTTCACTAAGACTAAATGACTCAGAAAAGTAGAATACAAATGATAAACAAAATCTTTTTGTATTTTTTACTTAATGAACACTAAAATGAAAAGAATATAATACAAAAGATAAATAAGTCATAAATCTAGCAACGCATATATAATGAGGCATAAACTAGAAAATAATAAACAAGTATATAGCTAACATGAACACATAGCATGAAGAACAAAAGATAGAGTATGCAAAACTAAACTAATACATTCAACCTTTAGATTTTTCAAGGAAGTAATCATGTGAAAGCAAATGAGAATAAAAAATCCCATTTTGTAAAGCTACCAAGTCTGATCTTCTAACCCAAACTAGTGCAGAGTGATAATCTCAGGATTTAGGTGATCTTGGCTACCTCAGTGACCTTATTCTTGGATTTCCTAGAAATTATTATAAGATAAAAACAAAATTTCCTAAGATGACCTTTTAGACCACAATGTGAGTAAGTAAAGATACGTCGAAAAGTAGTACGTAAGGATTGACCTTTAGATGTGTTCCTAGGTGATTCTCTTAAAATAGTGTTTTTGGCATTGTTAGCGATAGCATTATAAGACTCAAGGCCTAAACCACAAGTGTCATTTTTTACTTGGATGGTTCCTAATATTTTGTCTAATTTAGCGGACCTACATTCCAAATAAAATTTGACCTCACTAGAGTCTCTCAATGTTTCTTCTAATTTTAAAATCTTAGACTCTAATAAAACCTTCTTCTCGTCAAACGTGAGAAGCTCCTTCTTCATAGTTTCCATTAAACCTCTAAGGCTATCTCTCTCGCCTTCTACATATTTAAGATTCTCTCGAAGAGTTCTCTCACGTGTCCTAAGGTCTTCCACTAATGCACTCTCATCAATGAACTTGGCACGCTCTCTCAAACTAGCTTCTAAGTTCAAATTTCCCCTTTTTAATTTAATTGATTCGACATACAATTCTTGAAATGCAATTTGAAGTTCAGTCTCATCAACCTCTTCTTCACTTTAACTCTCTCTCTCCTCTCCACTCTTTAAATCATAAAAAACATGGGAGTCATAAACATTAACCTCGAAAGTGTCATGTATTTTAATGTCATCATTGGACGAGCTCTCACTATCACTCACATGACTTGCCATGAATGCGGTAAAGTTAAGCTCGATGGAGAAAGCGAGTCCCTCTTCCTTATCACTATCACTAAGGGTAGCATTGTATGAGATTGGTTATTTGCCTTCCCTCCTTAGTTTAGTGGGACACTCTCTCGCCCTATGGCCATAACCCTCGTAACCATAACACCTATTTGACTCGTCCCTATTATGATTGTCATTATAAGTTGTAGGGATCTTTTTGACCTTGTCAAGCTTAGATGTTTCAAATTTCTTATAATCATTTTTAAGCTTATGTTTGTTTAATTTAAGAAATTTTTGAAACTTCCTAGCAAACATAGCCATATCCTCCGAGTCACTATCACTCTCATCAACCGAAACTTATTTTTCCTCCTTTTGGGCTTTCAAAGCGATGTCCTTATCTTTCTTTTCATTTTTGGAGGGAAACATATCTAGTTCACAGGTTTGTAAATTACCTACTAACTCCTCAAGTTTAGTAGAGTGCAAGGTGGGTAAAGAATTTAAAACGGTCACTTTGGGGATAAATCTACCGGGTAAGGACCTTAAAATTTTCTTTACAACTCGATCATCGGGTATCTTTTCTCCAAAATTAAAAAATGAGTTTACAATATCAGAAAGCCTAGCATAAAATTCATCCAAGGTTTCACTTTCCAACATCCTAATAGTTTCAAATTGAGTTGTGAGGTTTTGGAGTTTTAAAGCTTTTACGACACTAGTTCCCTCGTGAGTGAGTTGTAAAATATCCCAAGCTTTTTTAGCGGTTTCACACATCATGATTCGTTGGAAGTAATCCGGTGTGACCAAGATAAACAAAGCATTCAAGCCTCGAGAATTAAAGTTGGCTTGTTTAAATTCATTATCACTCCATCTATCTACGGATTTTGGAACACATTCATTTTCAAATAAACATGTAGGTGGGGACCACCCACTAACGACAGACAGCCAAACCCTATCATCTGTAGACTTTAGTGGCGATTTCATACGCATTTTCCAGTATACGTAATTAGAACCATCGACAACAGGAAATTTTAAAAATGGGGAAAATTCCATTTAAGTTAAACACAAAAAATGAGGACCTAAACGCAATAACTTAGCGCATCCAGCTCTGATGCCACTTGAAAGTGAGGAGGACCCCAAAAGTTTAAATTCTAAAAAAATAATTTCCTTAAATGCGGAATATGATGGTTCAAATTTTATCTAAAACAAACTACGAATTTTAATTTCTCTTAAATCAAAATTAAACTCAACTAAAAGTGAAAGAAAATTACACACACAATAATGTTCACTAAAACCAAATTAACCTAGCCCAAGTCCTAAAAATTTGCCTAACGATAAATATTCAATTTTCTATCTAGGCCAAACCAAATTTTATCAAATTAAAAATAATGACTTGAATTAAATTAATTATACATCACCAAAATTTAATTAGTACCAAATTAAACTAAAATGAGATTAAACACAATTTTATCTTACTTAAACCTAAGCATGCATTATAAGGTGATTTGCAAGATAAAAATAAATCACATCACACTACACTATGTACGAGGAAAATCCAAATTGGAAAAATATCGGATGACCCTGGCCTAACAAATCCACTAAGTATGGAATTACAATTACAGGACACTAGACTTACACCGACAACCTGACTCCATCCAAGCCTTGACGCTCCTTCTCGTAAACTCCTCCACCTAGTAGATAACCATGGACTCCTCCGCAGTCTCGGAATCCACTGATGGGGATCTGGTCCCCATCGCCTTCATGCGAAGCCTCTCTTCAAGTGGGAACACAGTAGTACGCAAACAAAACTCCTTTTGGGGGTGGAGAAGAATCCAAACTCTCTTCTTGTTGGTGTAGAGAAAATCGATTCCAAAACTCTCCAAGAAAATATATATATATATATATATATATATATATATATATGAAGACTTGGACTTAAATTAAACATATGGTTGTTTGTGCTTTTATGAGAATAAAGCATTTTGAAATAAAACATAAAAAGGAATCTTTTTGTTCGTGAATTTTTTTCTCTCTTAGTCTCTTACAAACTCTCAAAAGTTCATCTGAAAAATGTTCCCACAAAAATAGTCAAAAGTAGGTACAAAACAAGTGGGTTAGTGGGTGGTTTCTAAAAAAACTGGCAAATAAAAATTATGACAATTTCCCCCCGCTAGATAATTCGAACGACATCATTCGAATGAGAAAACCGTAAGAAACAAGCCAAAAGTTCGTTGGAAAAACTCGTTTGAACGAAACATCTAATGAAAATTCAGAACATTTTGGCACAATATCATTTGTAAACTCGTTCAAATTCTCGTTTGAACGACAATATCGTTCAAACGATACTTCAAACGAAACTTCAGAAAATCCAATTTTTCATTTTAAGCCGAAAAACTTTTATACAAATTTCAAAAAAAATATTTTCTAAAAATAAAAAATTTATTTTGGACAAAAATGACACCCATAAAAATATTCTAAGCCTCCCTATATGTATTAAATGTATTCATACTTTTTGGAGACTTTGGAATCCAATTGTTGTTGACGTAGAAACATGGCACTAAACATGGCAATGATGAAGCTTTAAATTCTAGGCCACTACGTCTTCAACACAAACTCGTCATAGGCTTGGATGGATATAACTTGACACTATATCCTTTGACTTAAATTGTTTTGTCAAGAATTAATCCAATACTACAAATTGACCTGATTGGAAATTTATCCATACAACTTTATTGCTTTCAAATCTCTAAACATTTCCCCTGTACCTACCGACATTAACTTTGTGGATATGGTGAAGCGAAAAATCCTTAAACTCCTGGATGGATCTATATCCCCCCTCTTACTAGAAAGAATCCTGATGCTGGGGGATCTAACCAACCTATTGCGTTGAAATTTATTTCAACAAAAATCAAGAGCCCCAATTTAAGAGGTTAGAGAGGGGTCCATCTCCCACCTTAAAGTTGGCTAATAAAAGGGTTTGTCAATGAGGTCAAAGGCACTTCACAATCTGTTATTTTGTATCCTGGGCTTGCATATGGTTTGATTGGGGTTGGATTTATTTCGATAGATGAAGCTACAACATCCTCTCTTTTTCACGCAAGTCTGATTGATTGGGACAATCATAATTAGGCTTTTGTGAGTATTGCTTATTATTTTCTAATTTATCACACTTGTCACCTTTATTACTAATGGACCTTTTTATTTTTGTTTGTGAGGCTGGTTTTTATAGTTCTTGGTTGACTATGACTAGTTGCTCAACAGGAATGATGAGTTGAAGGAATTTTATTCTAATATGGAGGAAACTTTTAATGATATGTGTAAATTCATGGAGGCTGTTAATCGAGCCCACGAGGATGATAAAAAGAAAACGAATGATACAATTAAGGAGATAGAGAATGGGAATACTCGGGTAGAGCAGGCTGCCAGCGACGCTAAGAAGAGGGTTGAAAAGGCTGAGAAGATTTTCAAGAAGGTGGCCAACTAAACCAAAGTCTAGGTTACAGAGATGAAGGCCAAGGTTAAAAAGGACATGAAAGATGCCTATACCAGAAGATGGGACAAACCATTTTCTACTATTTCTATACAGGTCGAGTATGTGAAAAAGTCCTCTTTTAGGGAGGGATGGTATGCTTCTTTAACCCAGTTCGGCACAATTGTTAGTTAAGAATTATTTCTTTAACATAACCCATTTACCCCTTTGCAAATTGAGGAGGTGGTTGATAATGATGAAGATATGGAAAAATCTGTGGTGCCTAAGGACTAGGTGGTATTGGTTACTAGATCAAAAGGTGAAATTTCTATTGAGAAGGAGAAGGTGTAGTGATAGGGACTTTGGCATTTTTGCCTTGTGCTTTTTTACGTACTTTTTCAATTTCCTCAGTAGTAATATCTTTACATTTTTAATGAAATTCGACATTTTCCTTTCTTAGTCTTGAATAATTTGGCATTCTCATTCTTTTATTTCGCTGTTACTTATGTACCATCTATTTATTTTAGTTTGACTCCAGGATGGCCAATTTGGTCTCCATTGAAAGTGAACTTTACTCGAGGAGTAATCAATTGTTCGATGTTGGCCAAGAAGAAATAGAGTAGGAAGAGGTGGTGTAACGTCTTGGTTTGGACATATCTAACTAAGCTAAAAATAGATATCTCAACATGCAAACTTTTTTATCAAGTTGTAGAGACCAACACCTTTTATTACGAGATTATCCTTAAGCTCCAGCGGGACCATAATGATGTTTTTTCCAGCATATTTGTTGATTATAAGAGGAATTTTTCCAATCTATAGAGTGATAGTGGATTTAATAAAAAGGAGTTTATGTTGAAATTATATCTAAAGAGTGATCAAAAGGTGTCAAGTCCTCTTGAATAGGAGAATAATCTATTGTGGCATGAGTTGAAAGGCCTTAAGAAGTCAACTACGGTCGATTAGGGAGAAGGAGTTTCCTTTTTAGAACATGAGAATGCTCGCCTGATGGAAGAGATAGACCAGTTAAGGAAATAAAAAGGGGAAGGTCAGTTTTCTCTCCAGGTGGTTAGGTCTCGTCAGTCAGTAAAAGAAGAACGAATCAAGAAAACCTTATCCGACCATGCAAATATTATAAAGAATCAGTCAGCCACTATCAAGAAGTTAAGTGAGAAGGTCAATCATCTTACTTGTCACTTTCAAAAAGAGCTTTGTAAAATATGGATGGATGGTTATGCTAAGGCACTAACACACTTGAATAAAGATCTTGATCAGTCTCGTAGTGAAGGTTATAAGTGGGGGTAGCTCAATGCCTTCACTTTGATGATGTTGTTGAAAGATCATAAGTTTTGGTATTGTCAAGAACCCATTTTTTGGACCATTTTAATCCTCTTTTCAAGTTGAATACCTCATGGATTCATCTGGATGATGTCCTTACGAGCTTGATCATAAAATATCTTGGGGACTATGGTTTGCATGGTGATGATACTCTCAGCCAACCACTGCATTTGATGAATAAGGCATGTTCCATTGGTCAATCAAGGCTTAGGAACCTGAGCATGACTACTAATCCTTATTCTCTAGATGGTCCACCTACAGGAGTGGAGAAGGCATTGTGAAAATGTTCTTCCGATATGATTTAGACAATTGATATCTAGTTATTATTTTAGTTTCTTGGATATTTATATATAATAAAAATTTGACTTC
This sequence comes from Sambucus nigra, assembly GCA_949130495.1. Lineage (NCBI taxonomy): Eukaryota > Viridiplantae > Streptophyta > Magnoliopsida > Dipsacales > Adoxaceae > Sambucus > Sambucus nigra. Next base: position 300,673,676 of record OX422209.1, on the reverse strand, counting down.
TTGAGTATCTGGATTAATACATTGATTGTTGATTGTGTAATCATAGCCTATCAATAGTTTAGCCTTTCGATTATATGGTCTCTCATAGGCCGACTAGTCTACCTTACTGGTGTAATCATTTGTGGTTTCTCAAATGAATGTCACCATTTTGATCACGTGTCAGTGTTATTACCAATGGTGAAAAAAAATGTTAGGATTATTCCTTAATTTGGTTTTATTAAAACTTCTTGTTCTGGATCTTATGGGATCATATATGAAGCTTTATGCCTGGGACTTCTTATTCTTGACCTTGTGGGGCTATACACGAAGTTAAGGCGCTAATTCATGGATTGTCCGAAGATGAAGTCATACATGAAGTTTTAAATTTTAGTTTTTTATTGTTATTTGAGATTGCCTTGAATTTAGAACATCTCCCATTTCTAATAAAAACATAAAAGGATGATAATCATTACTAAAAATTAATGATTTATGTTGAGAATAAAAAATGTGTTACAGGAAATAAGAAGGGAGTACATATAGGCCGATTATGTATAATACCTCCTCAAATGCTCAGCGTTCCAGGGTTTTTTAAATGTCTTCCTTTCTAAGGTCTCAATTTGATAAGTTCCTAGTCAGATGACCATAGCAGTATGATATGGACCATGCCAATTGAGTTCCAACGTGATTCCCTTCGAGAGTAATTTCTTCAGGACATAGTCTTCTCCTTTGAGATTGCTTGGCTTAAACCTTCTATTATAGAACCAAGCAGTTATCTACTGATAGGATGCTATGCAAAGTGATGCATGATCTCTAACTTCCTCAACTAAGTCGAAATCCAATCATCTCATGAGATCACTCTTCGGAGAATCGAAATTAAGACCCTCTTACTAGGTAGACCAATTTCTGCGGGGAACATACCTTTTATCCTAAAAGCTAACATATAGGGGGTTTGATCGGTGGCTATCCTTGATGTAATCCTATCATCCTAGAGTACACTTTATAATTCATCGATCTAATTTCCCTTGGCATCATCCGGTCTCAACTTCATTCCATCAAGCAGAGTTTTTCTCATCACTCTTGTCTGTCTGTTGCATTGTGGATGTCCAGGAGCGACATGTCGATTTTGGATTTTGGATTGAATATAATAATCTTCAAATTATTGGTTGTCAAACTATGTGCCGTGATCGGTGATGAAGACATATGGCATTCCATGGAGACAAATGTTGTTTTTCCATATAAAAAGGAATACCTTCTCATAAGGAATATCTACCAAAGGTTTTGACTCCACCCACTTGGTGAAGTAATCCATCACAATGACTAAATGTTTAAATCTTTCCCTTATCTTCGATAAAGGGCTGACTAGATCAATGTCCCATGGCTAAGCTTCAAGGATAGTGATCAGTGTGAGTGAAGCCCCCAGTGTTTTATGTATTGTAGCATATTTCTAGCATTTGTCGCAATATCTTGCATAGTTGGCTTAGTCTGCCTTCACAGTGGGTTGTAAAAACATTGTGTGGATACTGGCTTGACTAATGATCTTCCTGTTGAATGTGTCCCACAAGAGCCTTCATGCATGACTTTTATTAAGTTGGTTACCTCTGCTAGTTGGACACACTTGAGCAATGAAATAATTAATCCTTTTCTATATATGATTCTTTCTTCCATAACGTATCTAGCTGCATTGTATCGTATCATTCGAGCCTCTTTAGGATCAGTCAGCACAATACACTTTTCTAGGTAGTTCCTTATCGGATCCATCCAAGATGGGCTCAAATCTAGTTCAATCATGCTGAGGTTTTCTTCATTAATACTCTGGTGCAAGAAGATCTCAACTGGGATGGTCCTTCTTAACTCTCTCCTAGTCATAAAAGCGAGTAGAGAAAGCGCATCTACTCGGGCATTATCAACTTTAGGGATACTAATCACCTAGACTCCTAAAAACTTAGATATCATGCCTTGTGTTCTCTCTAGTTACTTTGTCATGAACTCTCCTTTGACTCCATAGTCACCAAACACTTTATTCACAATTAATTAGGAATATATGTGTACTTGTATCTATTCGGCACCCACAGAGAGTGATACATCAAATCCTGCTATAAGGGCTTCATACTCAGCCTTATTATTAGAGGCCTTGAACTTGAACCTAAGGGCATACTCAATATCTATGTTATCTCGAGTGTTGATTACTAGGGTAGCCTCACTATTGGAGAAACATAATGAGCCATCTACATATATATTACAAAATAGAGGTTTTTCATTGCAATCTCCTTATGTCAGGGTCCCAGAGTTGAACACCTTTTTACTCCATTCTAGGTATCGAGCAGTTTCTTCTCGCCTAGCCGATGATTCTGGTATATCTTCCACCTGATCGGTTACACTAGTCATTGAGTTATTTTTTAGAGAAATATTATCGATATGTTGAAATCTTGAGATCTCTTCCAGAGAAGTCTACTCAGTGGGTTTTATTACTGATTTCTCTTCTGAAGAAGTCTTCTCTATGAGTTTTTCCTCATAAGTGAATTTTACTATGAATTCAGCTACTGCCTCGCCTTTTATTGTCATTCTAGGCTCATATTTTATGTCATACTCCCCTCGTTCTACCACCCAAGCCACCTATTTGCCTAATTTCTCAAGTTCATGAATGACTTATTGTAGAGGCAGGTCTATATAAACCACGATGGTATATGCTTGGAAATATGGCTTCATTCTTTCGAAAGACTCAATTAGGGTAAGAGCTAATTTTTATGGTCACATGTAATGATTTTTGGGCCCTCAGTAAGATTTGCCTCTGTAGTAAACTATTTTATGTACCCCATTCTCTAGTCGGACCGATGGCAAGCTAACCGTCGACTCAGACACAATAAGATCGAAGTAAAGTTTCTCTCTCATGAGCAGTCTTGAGAGTAAGGGTGGAAATCCAAAGTATTTCTTTAACTCCAAGAAATAATTTTCACATTCCTTGTTCCATTTAAAAATCTTTCTCGATACCTTGAAGAAAGGAAGGCACCTGTCAGTAGCTCGCGATACAAATCTATTGAGATTTTCTACCCTGCGTGTTAACTTTTGCACATCTTCATTATTTCTGGGGGATCACATGTTGATTAGGGTCTAAATTTTATATGGGTTAGCCTCAATACCTCTCTAATTTACTATGAAGATGAGAAACATTCCTTCTTTCACGATGAACACACATTTAGTGGGGTTGAGTTTCATCTTGTGTTTCTCTAATTGGTCGAACGTCTGCCTCAAATCTTTAATATGATATGCGTATTTCTTGATCTTAGTGAGCATGTGATCAAATTATACTTCTATGTTCTTGCTAATCTATTTCTCAAATACTTTGTTCACCAACCTTTGGTATGTTTCTCCACTATTGTTGAGCTTAAAAGGCATAACGTTATAGCAATAGGTACCACGACTGATGATGAATGAGGTATTCTCCCTATCCTCTGGATTCAATTTAATTTGGTTATAATCCGAATATGAATCCATGAAGTTGATTAGTTCATGCCCAACAGTAGCATTAACCAATTTGTAAATCCTTGATATGGGATAATGTTCCTTCGGGAAGGATTTGTGTTCACGTCTGTGAAATCAATACTCATATGCCATTTATTATTATTATCCTTTCAAACCATAATTACATTGTCCAACACCTCGGGGTACTTAACATCCTTAATGAAACTTGCCTTTTGCAACTTCTCCATTTCCTTCGGTATGGACATGTTCTTTTTAGAACCGAAGATAAGACATTTCTATTTGATCAACTTTGCATCCTTGACAATGCTGAGTTCGTGATGCACGAATTTTATATTAATCCCTAGTATATTGATAAGCACCCAAAAGTGTTCATTTTATAGCCCGAATAGATGCATTTTAGTCGCTCGTTTATAATAAAAATGGTCTTATGTGCTTTATTATATATTGTACAGGCTTGAATGCATGTTGTGGTGTTCAAACGCGTAATTTCGAGGCAACTGTACCATTTCAGGAGCTAATTACCCTAGCCTACCCCAAACTGAGCCTTAGCTTGTCCCAAACCCGTGTGTGTTTGATTTGTCCCATTTTATTTCTTTTACTTAAATTTTTATTTCTGTTAATTTGATTTTAGAGTTTATTTTATTATTTTATTGACTCATGTATATATTTTTAGGATTTTTTATATTTTTAGCGCGTCGTTTATTAATTTTTTCTTACTTTTTAGTTAGTTTAGTATTATTTTTTAGTTTTTATTTCTATAGTTTTGTATTTTTTAGAGTTTGTCATGTCGTGTCAATTGTTTTTATTTTTACTTGATTTTTATTTTTCATTTTTTTAGGTTGACTTTATTCATTTTTAATTTAAGTCTTTGTTTTACTTTTTTTAGAATAGGATTTTTTTTTTAGTTTTTTTTTTTTAGTTAGTTAGTGTTATTTTTCTAAGGGTCACAATTTAAACACACACTCAAGACACGCACACTCTCCTACACCCTCACCACACTCTAAGTCCCCTCACCCATCTTTAACCTCTCACCACTCTCTCCTCATCCCCCATTAACCAACCATATACAAAACCTAAAACTCTCTCTCTCTCCTCTTACCACCAAACCACCACATGCCCATCCTTAATCACCCCCTGAAACCACTTGCCTTATACCTCCAATCTCCATAGCTAAACACCAACCTTCATCATCACAAACCCAAACCCTTAACCCGGAACCCACCTCATGCTCCTGTCAAAACCGGTGAGCACAAACTGGACCTGCTCCGGCCAATAACATGTACCCTCATCCCACCGGACCAAACCCCTGCGATCCTCCTTAACCCATGTGCGATCCAATATCCAACCCTTGACCCGCCCGAGCTCACCTACGGACCTGCTCAGGTCTCGACACAAACCGTGACCTGCTGACCCCTGCCCGGTGCAACACAAGCCCTCTTCGGCGACCCAAAACCAACCAGACCCGCATACAAAACCCGATTTCGTATTCAACCCAAACTGAAAACGATTTCCATCTACCTCTTCCCCACTTGAACCCATTTCCCAAACCTCTAAAGCCAAATCGATTTTCTTCCATCTGCCAAACAAACCAACCAAAGCCAAAACAAAAATAACTAAACCACATAAACCCCATGTGCCATATATCCCATTTAAACCTCTTTTAAACTCTTTTCCCATTATACCCCCAACTAACTCATTTTACCCCATTGCCCAAAATACCCCATACCCAAATAAGATTTTATTACCTTACACCTCTCATATCTCATATGCACACACCCCATTCTCTTTCACTCCCATTACCAAATTTACCCCCATGCTCCATGCCCAATATAAAAAGGAAGAAGAAGACCAATTTTGGAGGAGGCTAGAAGTAGAGAAAAATTTAGAGTTTAGAGAAAAAAAAAATTGTAGTGATTAGAATTTCAATTTTAGGAATTGATCTTAGTTTTTTTAGAGTGATTGTAAACAATTGAGAAGAATTGTTGAATTAAATTGAAGATCAATTATCATTCTCCTCAAAATTTGGTTTGATTTCCCTTTCTCTAGTTTCTCATTCTCATATTTTTTATTTTTATTATCTTGTTATTAATTGAATGATGATCATGCTTGGCTAATCACTCCATTCAAGGAGTGAAATGAAGCCCCATTAATTCAATTAAATAAATTAATTATTCTTATTTACTTTGTTCCATTTAGTTAATCATTTGTCATCCCTACATGTGTTTATGCATCGAGAGATGGTAAACCATCCTTGAGAAAGGATTGAAATCTAATATACTTTTAATTTTTGGATTCAAACTAGAGATAGAATGAGCCACAAATTAGAGTATATTATATTTTGTTATGCTCATACATTAATTTTTGGGATTTAAATTTAATTATATGAATTTGCTCTAGCCAGTGATTTATATAATTTCTCTAAATCATTTCTTCACTTGAGTAGTAGGAATGGAAAATGAATTAACTAAATCTATGTTATGTTATTGTGTCAAATGATGAGAATCAATTGATGAAATAAATTAATATTTGGGAACTTAGTAAACTTGAATAATCTAATACATTCAATTAATGAATTGGAGGTGAATTTTCATTCCTTGAATTTTTCTCACTCAATCTTATCTCAAATTAGTTATATCTCATTTTAGTTACTTAGTCTTGTTTTAGCACACTCTTTTTAGTATTGTTTTATATCTCTCACTTAGTGTAGCTACGTAATTTTCTCCATCATAAATATTGTTTTAATATTTGAAAAACATAAAAAAAATAAAAAGTCTAAAAAGAAAATAATCAAGTGAATTATATTCATTATCTTCTCATTTTAGCATGTTCACTCCTTAGATTAGGATTTACATCCTTACTTACCTGTATTATAGTTTGTTATATTTTTATGTAGGTGATAAAGGTTTTGATTGAAGAGCTTTGACAACAACGACACACCAAAAATCTGTCCATCAAATGGCGCCTTTGCCAACCTTTGGAGATCGACGTGCTTGAGAGGATTTCCGAATTTTGTGTTTCACTTGTATTGCATTTTTCATTTTTATTACCATTTTTTATTTTAGAAGGCTTGTATTTAGGATTTTATTACCTTGCTTGTATTGGGGTGCATAGAGACACCATTTCATTTTCATTTTAAATTTTTAATAATTGAAGAAAGCGTGATAGGAAAACCGAACACGGTAGAGAGAGGGATTCCATTGGCGAGAAAAAAAGGACTCTCTACCTTGGGTCGGTCGGATTCCCGGGTCCGACTAAGATTGGAATAATCTCCTCCCCGGTCGACTCAACAATTTTGACACCCCACGGCGTAAAAACCATGGGAGGTACATCTCTTATACCCTCGATCCCTCCTATTAGCGCGTTAATACCTTGTGTGCTCCTACGTGCTCTTATGTGATTTATTTCTTAAATTTAATTTTGAATGGAATGATGAATTAAATTGACTAAGACCTACGCCCGGTCAATTACGAGAAGGGATTTCATCACCCGACTCAATCACTTATCCTTTGTGTGCTACCTTAGCCATCACTAATTTAAAATCAATCAACTAGATAGCCCCATAGGATACGGTGTTCGTAGGCCTCTTTTTTATCATTTTGACTTGTAGGATAACCCGTAGAGTCCTCTCCACCGGGCAAACCCTCGAACGGTTCACTTTGCGACACGAAAGTGTCTAGGGAAACTGGGTTTTAAGTGCGTTCGCCCAGTAAAACGAGTTTGTGCTATCCCCATCGTTGTATCGGCCGATCGTTACGTCGTAGTAGTTTTGTGGCGAATCTCTGTGGCAAGCCTCTTGTCATCGTGTGATTAAAGTAGGAACACACATTTTTCAAAAGGCGGTCACTCATATAAATTCCGTGATTTTTATCGCTCGCGGATTTCATTAAAATTTGACTACCCCTTTCATTAATTTTCAAGATAAAAAATTGGCTATGTGCTAGTTAGGATTTCTTTTCCTTAACTTGTGTGTGTCCAATTCCTTTTTCGATAGTCCGTTTTAGTGAATTCGTGTAAATTCTTAGAGTCCAAATTTCCTCCCCACTCTTTTCTTCTCAAAAAACAATCCACAAATATTTTCTTCTATTATTTTTATCAAAAATCCAAAAATATTTTCTTCCTTTATTTTGTTCCAAAAACCACAAAAATATTTTCCTTTATTTTTCCAAGAAAATATTTTCTTCTCATTTTTTTAGAAAAATTCCAAAAATATTTTCTTTTCCAAAAATAAAAAAACCAAAAAATTTTCCTCTTGCATGCCCACGTGGCAACGAGTTAATCATCTATTAATTTGTTCCCGTAGTCTTTCTCCCGTCTCTTCCACATTAGGAGAACCAAGTGTTCCCCTTGCTTCTTCCATTCCACCTATCACTTTGAGTTGTCCCCGAGTTGACATCTCTACTCCCACCATTCATCCACCTACCATGGCTGAAGAGCATGCCTTAAGGAACTAGTTTTTCCCGATAACGTCTACCCCACCATCTTTTATAGTTCTTCCACCCACCCCGATGGTTCAATTTAAAATTCACCCGACGACCATTTCCATGTTGCCTAATTTCCATGGCCTTGAACGTGAGTCTCCATACACTCACTTGCAAAAACTTCTCACAGTTTGTGCGACTTTCAAAAATCAAAATCTAGATGAAGAAAATGTTCGTCTCGGCTTGTTTCCATTTTCTCTCCATGATAAAGCATCCATGTGGCTACATTCCTTGTCACCGAATTCTATCCATACATGGGAACAAATTGTGAAGAAGTTCATGTCAAATTTTTGTCCCATAAGTAAAACCAATGAGATGCGCGAATCCATTTAGGATTTTTGCCAAAAGCCAACCGAGCAATTTTATGAAGCATGGGGCCGTTTTCAAGACTATATCAATAGTTGCCCATATCATGGTCTCTAGAAGAGTCTCTATGTCCATAGTTTTTACAATGGTCTCATTACTTCCTCTCGTACCATGATTGAGTCCATGCACAAAGGCAAAGTCATGCACTCAACTCCCACTACCGCCTATAATTTTCTTCTTTAATTAGGCGATGACTACCAAGATTGGGAGGGCACAAATGAATTTTTGAGATCCGAGCCACCATAGCACTTATGAGGTAAAAAATGATCCCGATTTTAAAACCTTACTTCATGGCTTAAACACTTTGACTAAGACAGTTAATGCTCTCAGTTGTTCTGTACAACAAAATGTTTCTCTTTCTAAACAAGTGATGAATGTCAATGAGTCTAGTCCTTCTTATCATATTTGTTTAATTCAAGATCATTTATCTCATTTGTGCCCCTTTATTCAAGATGATCCCTAACCCACTCTAGCCCAAGCATGTTCCTTTCATACCACTAGGAAACCCTCACCACCGCCGTTTACTTACAATCCTAATAATAGGAACCATCCCAATTTTTCTTATAAATACGACAATCACCTTTCTCCATCACAACCATAACAACATGTTGGTGGTCCACCAGGGTTTCACCAAAACCCACAAAGGCTACAACACCCTCCTATCCAATATCACCATGCTCCGCACCACCACCAACACCATCCATCATCCTTTGTCCCCCAAGGAGGGCAGTCCCACCCCACTAATCAAATTGTCCTTGTCCCACCTCCATTTTACGAGTATTCAATGTCGCTTAGTTCTAACCGAGAGTTGGTTCCCCAACCCCCTTATGCCCCTCCACCCCAGTCATCCACCTCCTATATCTAGAATCTTCTCACTCAATTTATCACGACTTAACAACATACCACGCAAGCACAGACTCAAGCCATCCAAAGGCTTGAGCAGCGTCTTAATCAGTTTGAGTTTGAGTGAGAGAAAGGTCATTTTTCGAGTCAACCCATTCCTAACCCTAAGGGGAATGGAAAGGAGTTAGCTTATGAGGTTGGATCCACTTCCACTCCACCCACATACCAAGCGAACACAAAAGTGGTGAGTACTCTACGATCCGATAAACAGGTTGACAATGGTGTTGCTGCTCCCCATGATGTTCCAATCCCACCCACCCAGAATTTACCTTTAGAACCACACCATAAGGTCCCACCACCCCATAAATCCACTGACAAGAATGCCTCTAAACCTACTGAGGCCACCACTGCCTTTGTCCCTAAAGCACCCTTCCCTCATAGGTTGGCCCCAACAAAGAAATCTCAAAAATTTGATGAGATCAAGTAATTTTTTCAGAATGTTCACATAAACATTCCATTCCTCATCACGATTCAACAAGTTCACTCCTATGCAAAATTCTTGAAATACTTGTGCACTGTAAAGCGACGGATAAATGTGCCTCGTAATGCCTTTGTTACTGAGCAAGCCACGTCCCTCATCCATGAGAATGGTATTGTGAAGTATAAAGACCCCGATCGTCCCACTGTCTCTTGCATGTTAGGAGATAAGTTCACTACTCGGGCTTTGCTTGATCTTGGAGCTAGTGTTAATTTTCTACCTTACTCTCTCTACCTTGAGTTAGGTTTACAAAACATGAAACCTACATGAGTTACTCTTCAACTTGCAGACCGTTCTGTGAAAGTTCCTAAAGGAATCATTGAATATGTTTTGGTGAAAGTGTCTAACTTTTATTACCCTGTGGATTTCATCATCTTAGACACTCCTACTGCCGACCCAACCAATATTCCTATCATTTTGGGTTTCCCCTTTTTGTCAACTGCCAATGCCATCATCAATTGTCGAGATGGGTCTATGAATCTTACTTTTAGAAATATGACTGTCGAAGTCAATATTTTCCACCTCATGCAACAAAAGGCCGATGTTGATTCTATTGATGAGGTTTGCATGACTGACTCCTCAGTCCAAGAGATGTTGGATCACACCTACCCAGAAGATCCTATCCACCAATGTTTGGCTCACTTTAGGTCCGACTTTGATATTGATTCCTCCATCTCTGAGGTAAATGCCTTGTTAGATTCTACACCTCTGCTGGACATTTTCACTTGGGCTACTCCATTTGAGCCTCTCCTTGTCGATACTCTTATTTCTTTGGATGCCCCAGTTAATCCATGTCCCGATATTCTCCCAGACTCTGTTTCTGTGTCTGAGTCTGATGCCTCTCCTGAGCCACCACCTAGTTTGGAGCTTAAGCCATTACCTATTGAGTTGATATATACTTTCGTAGGCCCAAACCAACATCACCCCGAAATTATTTCTTCTGAATTGACACCGAATCAAGAAGAGCAATTCTTCCACACTCTCACTCAACATAGCACTACTTTAGGGTGGACCATTTTTTATATTCAAGGTGTCAACCCCAATGTCTGTAGTCATCGCATTCATTTAGAGGAGAATGCAAAGACTTCTCGTGAGCCACAATGCCGAATCAATACGGTAATGAAAGAGGTTGTTCAAGATGAAATTTTAAAATTGCTTGATGCTGGTATTACCTACCCCATTTTAGACAGCCAATGGGTTAGTCCCATTCATGTAGTACCTAAAAAGTCTGGAGTCACGGTTGTAAAAAATAGTGACGATGAGCTTGTGCCTACCCGCATACAAACCAGTTGGTGTGTTTGTATTGATTATAGAAATCTCAATGATATCACTTGCAAAGACCACTTTCCTCTCCCATACATAGGCCAGATGCTTGAACGCTTAGCAGGCCATGCTTACTACTGCTTCCTTGATGGATATTCAGGGTACAACCAAATACCCATTGCCCCTAAACACCAAGAAAAAACTACCTTTACCTGTCCATTTGGCACATTTGCGTACTCTCGTATGCCCTTTGGCCTTTGCAATGCACCTGCGACTTTTCAAAGGTGTATGACTTATCTTTTCAGTGACATGGTGGAGCATTTTCTTAAAGTCTTTATGGACGATTTTTCTGTGTTTGGCTCATCCTTTGAACAATGCCTATCTCACCTCACTATGGTCCTTCAGCGTTGTCAAGAAAAGAAGTTGGTCCTCAATTGGGAAAAAGGCCATTTCATGGTAAAAAAGGGCATTATTTTAGGTCATATTGTCTCTAGCTCCGGTATTGAGGACGATAAAGCAAAAGTTGATTTGATTTCCTCACTCAACATTCCTAAGTCTAATAAGGACATTAGCTCCTTCTTAGGACATGCGGGATTCTACCGACGTTTTATTAAAGACTTTTTAAAAATTGCTCGACCTTTAACAACCCTTTTATCCAAAGATGTCCCTTTTGTATTTGATGAAGCATCTGTTGTCGCCTTTGAGCGCCTAAAGGCCGAGCTCACTTTCGCTTCTATCATGCAATCTCCCAATTGGTCTCTCCCATTTGAGCTCATGTATGATGCTTTTGATTTTTCACTTGGTGTCGTGCTTGGCCAGAGAGTTGATAAGCGCCCACATGTCATCTATTATGCTAGTAAAACCTTGCATGATGCTCAACTTCATTACACGACCACCGAAAAGGGGTTATTAGCAGTTGTATTTACTCTTGATAAATTTTGCTCATATTTCATAGGTTCCCCTATCGTCGTGTATACTGACCATGCTACCCTTAATCACCTTATTCATAAGAAGGATTCCAAACCTCGATTGATACGGTGGATTCTCTTACTCTAAGAGTTTAACCTTGAAATTCGTGATAAGAAAGGTAGTGAAAATGTTATTGCTGACCATCTCTCTCGCATTACTATCACGTATGATTGTGATCTTGTTCTTATTTCTTAGTCATTTCCTGATGAAAAACTTTTTCCATCTTCACCTCGCCTTGGTATGCTGATATTGTCAATTTCCTAGTTACCGACCAACTTCCTAATCATTGGTCGAAACAGGATCGATCCAAATTCATGGCGAATGTGAAGTTTTACTTTTAGGATGACCCGTTTCTCTACAAGTATTGCCCCGATCAAGTCATTCGTCGTTGTGTTACCCAATGTGAACAACTCAGTATTCTGTCCTTCTGCCACAATAGTGCTTGTGGAGTCCACTTTGGCTCAAAGAAAACTTCCGCCAAAATTTTGCGAAGTGGTTTCTATTGGCCTACCCTTTTTCGCGATGCCCATCAATATTGCTAGGCTTGTTCCAATTGCCAACACTCTGGGCATCTCTCTCATCGTCATATGATACCTCTCACACCCATCCTCATTGTGGAATTTTTTTTATGTGTGGGGTATCGATTTTATGGGACCATTTCCCTCCTCTCATGGTTTTCAATATATTCTTGTTGTTGTTGACTATATTTCCAAATGGATTGAAGTAATTGCTTGCCTCACCAATGACCATCAATTTGTGGTCCAATTTCTCAAAGGGCTGTCTTCACGCATTTTGGAACCCCCAAAGCTATCATTAGTGATGGGGGTAAACATTTTTGTAATCAAGTCTTTGAACACCTTGTCAAAAAGTATGGTGTTACCCATAAGGTTGGTCTCTCTGACCACCCACAGACTAGTGGTCAAGTTGAGTTCTCCAACCGCGAGATCAAGAAAATTCTTGAAAAAACCATTAATCCTAATAGGAAAGATTGGCCCTTATGCTTGAGCGACGCATTGTGGGAATACCGTACTTCTTACAAGACTTCAATTGGAATGTCTCCTTATCGCTTGGTTTTTGGCAAGCCTTACCTTCCTGTCGAACTTGAACATCATTCATGTTGGGCTGTCAAAGCCCTTAATTTCGATATTGATGAGGCGGGTGTCCAGAGGAAGCTACAACTTAATGAATTGGAGGAAATCAGAAATGATGCCTATGATTTATCCAATAAGTATAAGGATAAGATGAAGTGGATCCATGACCAAAGCATTATGCGCAAAGAATTCCACCCTGGTCAAAAAGTTTTGTTGTATAATTCTCGGTTGCATCTCTTTCCGGGGAAATTAAAAACCATGTGGTCTGGACCCTTCATTGTTGAGTCAGTTACCCCTTATGGTGCCATCGCCGTGCAAAATCCCAAGGATGGTAGCCTCTTTCAGGCCAATGGTCAACGCTTGAAGCCCTTCTTCGAGATAGGCTCCACTCACATACAACAGATTGACCTTGTTGACCCCATTTATGAAGACTGACCGTTTAGTCTTGTTTGGGGGTGATTGTCATCCCTCGATTTTTTTGCCACCCCATTCTCTCTTCGCTTATCATTTATTTTTGGGTGAGTTTCGATCTGTCTCGATGAAGACGTTAAACTTAGCGCTACCGGGAGGCAACCCACTTTTTCTGAGTATAAGTCTTATCCTGTTTGGGGGTGGTGTTTCACACCACCCAATTTTCTATCTTAGTTATAGATTTGTAGATATTTTGCTATCTCACTTCTTATTTAGGTTTCATTTTGACTTCATCTGTCAACTTCATTAGCGGTTGAGTCTGGTAATATCTTTCCACCCTTCTACTCTCAATTTTAAAAATCATTTTATTTAATATGGAGGACGATGTTCCTTTTTGTTTGGGGGTGGGGAATTTTATCAAAATCGTGCCTCTTTTGAAAAATTTGATCTTTTAGACCTGATTTTTTAAAATTTTGTGCAGTTTCTTTCATCTCATTCATTGACATGAATTTTCTATCATCCATCTTTCAAAACTCTAGGAATCAAGCTAGAAAATATTTTTTCTAAATAGCTTATGTAATACATAACAAGACATGTTGCACCATGAATTTCTAGACTCGACAAAAATTTGCGCACTTATCACGTCATTACAGTTTAGAGTTGAATACTACTATAATTCCCATGAGAACCTTAAGGATCACTAGTAGAGACTTTAACTTATGAGATTCGTGCCTTTCACCTTTCAGAGAGTTTTACGCAATCTCCGAGTCATAAGTTGATTCAACTTCCTTTGGGTTCACACTTAATTGTTGTATGATCTCATTATTCTATAATTGTTGGCTTTATCACTGAGAACGACATCTTTTTTTAGTTGTAAGAAACGCATGTCTTGAAGTTTATCCCGATCACCAAACTTTCATCCATACACTCACACCTTTTTCATACCATTTCTCATTTATTTCACCCATTACCTCACCATATTCCCACATAATCCATATATCATCTCCATATCATCTTTCATTTTCAAGAAAAAGAGTGTTTTTCCAAATGTTAAATGTCTTCAGGTTTGATTATATATATATATATATATATATATATATATATATAGAGAGAGAGAGAGATAGAGAGAGAGACAGAGACAGAGAGAGAGAAAGAGAGAGACAGAGAGAAATAGCAAAAAAGAAAAAAAAAGAAAAAGAAAAAGAAAAGAAAAATGGAAAAAAGAGAGAAAAGAAAAGAGAGTTTGTAGTTAGTATATTAGTCCTTGTTAAATAAAGACATTGGTTCTTCTTATATAGAACACTCTTCTCACATATCCATCCATCGTCTATCCATCATCCATTCCATCATACCAACCTATCATATCCTTCTCATCCTATTTCATTTCCCCTCACCCATATGCATCCATATCTCCCCTAGGTGTTCGGGCAAATGAAAGTCAACGTGGTGAATAACTCGACGTTCTCACTATAGTGATTAGCATTTCTTTCATGAGATCATTTTCCTTCTATATGTTTGTTCTTTCTTATGTGTGTGTGAGACGTTTGAACTTGCTTACATTTACTCACATCCACACACACAAGAGTGATACACTTACACTAATCTTGAGAGTTCGTTTGAGAGAGTTATATCCAGTGAGATTTGAAGTTGAAGCGTTGATTCCGAAAAGGCAATCTAAGAATTACTCTTATGATACTAGTCCCGTTTTGACTGATTCACACCACACACGTTGAATTCTAGGAAGGATGCGCCTTGTGTATTTACTTAGCTAAACTTTTTACACATTCTAGCTTGTATTTTTCAAAATATTTATCTCATGATAGATTGTGCGATCATTCTATGTCTAACAATAGATTGACTGCCTTTCAATAAATCTTTTTAAATAACAATTTTGTGGGTATATTCCATGCAAACCATCGCGAGACACAACTCGTCCTGTAGGGAAACCTATAAGTTTAAAGGCTTGTTGCACATGCTAAGTGCAAACGCAAGTGCCCGCGAAAGTGGTACACTTTTAGTTTCTTATCTTTATCTTTCTCTCTCTCTTTTTGCACGAGGACTAGCAATGTTTTGTTTGGGGGTGGTGTGATAAGCACCCAAAAGTTTTCATTTTATACCCCAAATAGATGCATTTTAGTCGCTCGTTTATAATAAAAATGGTCTTATGTGCTTTATTGTATATTGTGCAGACTTAAATGCACGTTGCGGTGTTCAAACATGTAATTTCAAGGCAACTGTGCCATTTCAGGAGCTAATTACCCTTTCCCGTAACCTTAGCCTACCCCAAAGTGAGCCTTAGCTTGTCCTAAACACGTGTGTTTTTTATTTGTCCCCTTTTATTTTTTTTATTTCTTTTACTTAAATTTTTATTTGTGTCATTTTATTTTTAAAGTTTATTTTATTATTTTATTTAGTCATGTATATATTTTTAGGATTTTTTATATTTTTAGTGCGTCGTGTATTAATATTTTCTTAGCTTTTTAGTTAGTTTAGTATTATTTTAATTTATTTTTTAGTTTTTATTTCTATGGTTTTTTATTTTTTAGAGTGTGTCGTGTCGTGTCAATTGTTTTTATTTTTAGTAGATTTTTATTTTTCATTTTTTTAGGTTGATTTTATTCATTTTTAATTTGAGTCTTTATTTTTATTTTTTTTAGAATAAGATTTTATTTTTAGGTTTTTCATTTTATTAATTTTAATTTTTTTAGTTAGTTAGTGTTATTTTTCTAAGGGTCACAATTTAAACACACACACTCACATCTTAATACCCAACACCTTATCCACACCATAATACCTCCTAAGACACACACACACACTCTCTTACACCCTCACAACACTCTAACTCCCCTCAACCACCTTCAACCTCTCACCACTCTCTCCTCATCCCCCATTAACCAGCCATAAACAAAACCTAAAAATCTCTCTATCTCTCCTCTTACCACCAAACCACCACATGCCCATCCTTAATCACCCCCTGAAACCACTTGCCTTATACCTCCAATCTCCATAGCTAAACACCAACCTTCATCATCACAAACCCAAACCCTTAACCCGGAACCCACCTCATGCTCCTGTCAAAATCGGTGAGCACAAACTGGACCTGCTCCGGCCAATAACATGTACCCTCATCCCACCGGACCAAACCCCTGCGATCCTCCTTAACCCATGTGCGATCCAATATCCAACCCTTGACCCGCCCGAGCTCACCTATGGACCTGCTCAAGTCTCGACACAACCCGTGACCTACTGACCCCTTCCCCGGTGCGACACAAGCCATCTCCGGTGACCCGAATCCCACTAGACCCGCATACCAAACCCGGTTTCATATTCAACCCAAACTGAAAATGATTCCCATCCTACCCCTTCCCCACTTGAACCCATTTCCCAAGCCTCCAAAGCCAAATCGATTTTCTTCCATTTGCAAAACAAACCAACCAAAGCCAAAACAAAAATAACTGAACCACATAAATCCCATGTTCCACATATCCCATTTAAACCTCTTTTAAACTCTTTTCCCATTATACCCCCAACTAAGTCATTTTACCCCATACCCAAATCAGATTTTATTACCTCACACCTCTCAAACCTCATGTGCACACACCCCATGCTCTTGCACTGCCATTACCAAATTTACTCCCATGCTCCATGCCCAATATAAAAAGGAAGAAGAAGACCAATTTTAGAGGAGGTTAGAAGTAGAGAAAAATTTAGAGTTTAGAGAGAAAAAAAATTGTAGAGAGTAGAACTTAAATTTTAGGAATTGATTTTAGTTTTTTTAGAGTTATTGTAAACAATTGAGAAGAATTGTTGAATTAAATTTAAGATCAATTATCATTCTCCTCAAAATTTGGTTTGATTTCCCATTCTCTAATTTTTCATCCTCATATTTTTAATTTTTATTATCTTGTTATTAATTGAATTATGATCATGCTTGGCTAATCACTCCATTCAAGGAGTGAAATGAAGCCCCATGAATTCAATTAAATGAATTAATTAGTCTTATTTACTTTGTTCCATTTAGTTAATCATTTGTCATTCCGACATGTGTTTATGCATCGAGAGATGGTAAACCATTCTTGAGAAAGGATTGAAATCTAATATAGTTTTAATTTTTTGATTCAAACTAGAGATAGAATGATCCACTAATTAGAGTATATTATATTTTGTTATGCTCATACATTAATTTTTGCGATTTAAAGTTAATTATATGAATTTTCTCTAGTGAGTGATTTATATAATTTCTCTAAATCATTTCTTCACTTGAGTAGTGGGAATGGAAAATGAATTAACTAAATCTATGTTAGTTTATTGTGTCAAATCATGAGAATCAATTGATGAAATAAATTAATATTTTGGAACTTAGTAAAATTTAGTAATCTAATACATTTAATTAATGAATTGGAGGTGAATTTTCATTCCTTGAATTTTTCTTACTCAATCTTATCTCAAATTTGTTATATCTCATTTTAGTTACTTAGTCTTGTTTTAGAACACTCTTTTTAGTATTGTTGTATATCTCTCACTTAGTGTAGATACTTAATGTTCTCTATCATAAATATTGTTTTAATATTTGAAAAACTTTAAAAAAATAGAAAAACCAAAAAGTCTAAAAAGAAAATAATCAAGTGAATTATATTCATTATCTTCTCATTTTAGCATGTTCACTCCTTAGATTAGGATTGAAATCCTTACCTACCTCTATTCTAGTTTGTTATATTTTTATGTAGGTGATAAATTTTTTGATTAAAGAGCTTTCACAACAACGACACACCAAAAATCTTTCCATCATATATCCTCGTGACTCTAGGCGAATATGTTCTTTCACCATTTGAGGAAATCTAATAATTCCTTCTTGGTGACCGAGTGTAGCGATGGGTTGATATGTGTTGTTTTTTCTAGGTGCTCGTCGTCCAAAATAATGAACTCTATTTGATTTTTTAACCTATCCCTTGACGAATTCTTCTTTTTTCACGAGGTTACAAGGTCTTTACCTGGTAGGTAGTCATGATTTTCTTATGTTCCTCTTGGCTGGCTAATGTGTAGTAGCCTCCCAGACTTCAATTTAGTTCTTTTTAACTATGTCGACCCCATAATGTGTGGGGAACATCAAGCACAACCTCAAACTTTTTCAATCCAACCCTACCGAGGATAATGTTGTATACATAGTTGAAATTCTTGTCAAGGACTAAAAAATAAATCATCTCAGCTCGCTAGGTTATCCAGGAACCAATTATGACTTCCAAGTTGTCAGTTCTTTGATGATACACCTTCTCTCCTGGAAAACTAATATGGGGCTTATGATAAGGTTCAATCCAACCCTTCTCATCACCACTTGGTTTCCCATGCATCTGAAGGGTCTGATCTGCCTTTTCTTTCAATGAATTTGGACAGCTTCCTTTTTTGGATTAAGCTTTTTATCTCATTCTTCAAAGCTATGCAACTATTCGGGTTATGACTGTGATCTTTGTAGAACTCTTAGTACTTTCTTTTATCTCTTCAGTTTGGATGGGATTTTAATTTCCCAGTCCAATTCAGATCCATGCTTCCCCGGATTCCCTCAAGAATTTGGTGCACATCGATAGTCTGAGGAGTATATTCGCCATATCTCTTTGGTTTCTCTACATTTTTGTCCTTATGCTCTTTCTTCTCAGAGCCCTTATTGCTATTGACCATAGAGTTGTTAGGCTATTTAGTAGCCATAACCTCCTTGGCATTTATAATTTTTCCAGCGTTAGATTGTAACTCGGTCATGGTCTTAGGAGGTTCTTTGGTTAGAACATAGTGTAATTTGTCAACAAGTAAGTCACTAAGTCACTCATCACCCCGATGATCATCATCTTCTCTTCGTAATCAACGACCTCAAATTCTTCTCTATTAAACTGAGTGATGTACTCGCACATGGTTTCTACAAATCACTAGAGAACATTTAGTATATGAGCTACCATTTTCACTGGTTTGGCTCTAAATCATAAGTTACTAACAAAAAAAATCAACCAGCTGTTAAACGCTGGAGATTTATACTCGCTGTAAATTATTATACCAAATCTGTGCTAACCTTGTAATAGTCCTAGAAAATGCCCGACAATGCATTTCATGAGGAACTAAATAGATGTCAGCAGTAGCTTGATTCTGTTCCATATGAAGTATTGGATTTATTTTTCCATTTTACTTTGGGGTTACCACGCGTGGCTTGAACATGGAAGGTGTTGGGTAGTTCAAAAGTGCATGAGTGAAGAGTGATACCTTTGCAAAACTTTTATGCAATGGATTTTTTTATTTCTCTATTTCCCATAAATATTCTTATAATCATTGAATTAAGACTTTACACGGTTTCTCGTTGGGGATGCCCTGGATAGAGATAGTTTTAGCTGCTCGACCAAGGTTATATGTTAAGCTCTCTTCCTGAGAATCCTTCTCAGCACGCACTAATCCTTGCATGCTAGTCCTTGACCTGAAAGATCATTCTCGATGATCTTTGGATCCTATGAGATCTCTGTGATGATGACCCCTCACAGCTCGGGGACTTAGGCGATCAAATGTTAAGCCTCTGCTCAGCCTTTCCATCACGCTCGACCTTTTCTGAGATAATGATCGCCATCGTAATTATCAGTGGACCTTAGGGATGAGGTGGCACTTGGATGAAAAGTTTGGTCATTAATTGATCTAGAATATTTATATTTTCTCCTCTCATACATTTCTGTTGGGTTTACGAGTTGCCAATCCCTATAGGGGTTGGAGGCTACATTTCTCTTCTCCTATTAGGATGTTCTCGTTTAAAAGACATGATGGAGTCTGCCACTAGCCTCGCTTGGAGCACTTGATTTAACTGTTTGACTGTCTCTTATATGGACTCTTGACCCTTAGTAATGCTTATCAAAACTCCCTGTAGATCTTTACCACATATAAAGAATAAAATGATTATGAGCTAAATAGAGATGAGAGGTAAAAAAATAAGATAAAGTTTTTTATGTGGTTCAGCTACACAGGTGCCTACGTCCATGGATACTAAGTCACTAGGAACTAGGTTTAGTTACAAGCTTCTCAAGAACTCTCTTGGGTTGAGGGTACGTTGTTTTTCAGTTGTCCCCCAACTGAGGGGTGTAGTAAGATATTTATAATAGTGGTAAGTTGAAGAGGCAAAATACCTTTACAAAATAGGTATTTACATCCTTTTACATTATAGATAATAATTAAGAGTGAGCCATCATGTCCTCGCGTGCATGTGCATGGGTGACTATAGAAATCCCCCTGTGTGTATGTTTCACTTTGTTGATGGTTTATATTCTTGAAGTTGGTCGGCTATTCTGCCTACATATGGGGATAATAAGCCGACCATATTAATCTCATGGGATTAGGCATACTGGACGATGACAGGAGTCACTCTATCACTGGTTCACGTTGTACTGTTATTTTATGTTACAACAATATCATTTGCAATTTTAAATTCTTGTGCAAAATAAATGATTTGATCAAACTAGTGATTGTATAAGATACAAAATTGAACCACGGAGCTTCAGGTGCATGATAGAGTGCAATTCTACAACAATATATGTTGTATAGTATAATCCCATTAATAATGAAATGATGTTTTCTAGCGTAAGATTTTGGCTTTCAACACTATAAGTGATTCAAAATAAATTTTCATTATTTATTAGTAAGGTAGCCACGTATTCTTATGCCTATAAAACGAAGCACTTCTGGAATTACTTTCATATAACTCATCGCATATGAATGGACGGGCACCATAGAAACAATACAACATGCGCTCTTTTAGAGACTCTTATAATTTTAAATGGTTTAACAATGGTTGAAGCCTTTATTATAATGCATCCCAAGTATGAAAAACTTTGGGTTTTCCATTAAAATAAATTCGTATAAAATAATTATCAGATATTTAAAGAATGAGATGGATAATAATTTTTTTTTAATTTTTTGTTCAATCAATCGTAGAATGCATAATAATCTCAAAATAATTTCATATTTGAAGATATAGATTGTTTAGGAAAAATAATCCAAAAAAATATATGTTAAAAAAAGCATGCATTTTTATGACTTTGGATCATCACAAAAATCAAAATTTAATCATTATTCTTTGAGATAAAAAAAATCTTAACTATATGGATAGCAAGTCAAGATGTATATTTAAAGGAGGAAAATTAATCAATTAAAGTTAGAACTTTTGAGTTCATGACTGAGGAAACAAAATTTTATATTCTTATCACATGTCTGAGAATTCAAGCTCAGAAATAAAAAAAAAATAACTTTAGGTTTCTAATATATAACTTGGGAATAAACCTTTAGATTTGGCAAAACTTCGGGTTTAGCCTAACATAGACCATTTTCTTCTTCTCAAAACTATAAAATAAATTAAATAAACATTTGAGGATATCTTAAAGATCATAAAAATAATTATGACTATAATTTCAGATAAAAAGTATTGAGAACTTCAGGTTCTGTACTTAAGCACCATATTTATTGGCATAATAAATATAACTTCAGGTTCTGAATATATTGTGATTTGGAACTTCATATTCTTAGGATAGCAATTTAAAAGTTCGGGTACTTTTGATTGCATCATGTCCATAAACATATAAAGTATTGTGGATTTTAAAGTTTTATTTTTTGACAGAAGTATATGATTCTTCGGTTTATATAAATTGTAAAGTTTAAGACCTAGGATTTCAGGCCCAAAACTAAAATGATTCGCAAATCATTCGATGCAAATTATGTGAAAAATAAAACTTCAAGTTTTATTATTTAGTAAATGATTGGAATATGAAGAGGAGTTAAAATTAAATACCATAATAAATTTAATACTCAAATGAAGCGAAAGGTCAAAAGACAAAGGTTTAATAATGAAACCATTAATACGATAGTTAAAAGGACATTTAACCATCAAAAGAGTATTTAATAAGATAGTTAATTTAATAAAGAAAATGAAATCGAAGAAGATGAAAATGCATGTTTTAATATTCAATTTATTCTAAAATAATCTAAAAAAATTTGAAGCTTCAGGTCCAAATTATAAATAATTAGTTTTAAAAATTTCAAAATTCATACCTCATGAGTAAACAAAACTTCAAGTTTTGATTTATGGTATATTTTATTACAGCTCCAGGTTCAAATATTTCTAAATAACATGAGAGCTTCATGCTTCATATTTTCAATAGTAAATATAATTTACTATATCTCAATTACAAATCATAATTTGTGAATTTCTACTCACAAGAATAATTATGGGTCTTCATATCGTAAAGTATGATGATAGGGGGGGGACTATTGGTCTATACCTTTTGAATTAAACAATCAAAATTTTAGGTTTGATTGTGATATATTTTCTTTGACACTTTAGGTCCAAAATATTTTAGGAACATCCGTTACCATTTGAATAATTATCAGAGAATTTCAAATCTCAATGATAAATAGTTAGTGGAACATTAGGTCCAATTGTGCCCAAACTTCTAGTTTGATAAGGGTTAAATTTTTTTGAAACTTCGGGTCCAAACTATATATAATCATTATGGAACATTAAGTTCTAAAATTTCAAAAAAATTGATAACTTATAGTTTCAATTTTAAATATTTGGGAATTTCTCACCGTAAATAAAAAAATTTACATGGGAACTTGAGGTCCCAAATTAAAATAACTATTTGAAAAATACAGGTTCCAAAATGTAAATAGACATTAGAAAATTCATATCTCAAAAATGACAATTGGGAATTTGAGATCCCAAATTTTAATTAGTAATTTAGAATTTCAGCCCCAAGATTTAAATAAGAATTGGGAACTTCACGTCCCAAAATTTAAATAGTATTGGGAACTCCAAGTCTCAAAGTTTATATAGAAATTAAGAACTAAAATATCTAATTTTAATTATAAGGGGAACTTCGAGTCTCGTGATAATTAGGAACTTTGTGACATAATAAAAAATAGGAAACTTTAATTTCTTAATTTTTAGTTCTTAATTTGAAAATATTAGGTTCCAATAATATTTTGCGAGTGTCGGAGTCTCAATTTTTTTAAAGGAAAAAACCTTCATATTTCATTATTATATATTCAAATAGTTTCACCTTATTTAATATTCAAATCATGGTATTTCAAGATACCGTTTATGTATGAGGGGTACTAAGAGCACCCCAAAAATTACTCCCAAATACCACGAGTCTAATTTTACTTCACTACCAACATAATCTAATTTTTACTTTAAAATACCACAAAGAGGGTCACCCCCATATTTAAAGTGTAAAAAATCATACTACAATTTCCCTCCTCTTTACCCATTCAAACCCAAGTTTCTCAACTTCTCAAGCTTTCAACTTCAAAACACTTCAACTTCAACTTCAAATTAAATTCATTCAGGTTAGTACTCAATATTAACGTGTGTAATAGTATAAAATGAATATAACCAACAGTCAAATGAACTAACAAATTAATTGAACCAAGTTAACAACCGATCTAAATTAATTGAACCAAACGAAGTGATCCATATTTGAGTCAGTCTATATATATTCTTTAGTTTGAAATTGAACTCATGTACTGATTACCCCCATTTTTCTTCAACTGATTACCCAAATCTATTCAATTGTTGGTTTCCAATCGAACCAATTTATATAAAATCATTTTGAACTCATATATGCTATCTTTTGAATCGATTTGGTTGAACTAATTTTTAAATGAACTAGTTGAACTGATTTTTAAATAAATTGGTTTTCAACGAACTAGGTTTTTTTTTTGTATAAATAAAATGAAACAAAGTCCCAAATTCGTCATGTTTATGAAAAATTAGGGTGTCATTTGAAATTCACATCATTCGTGTGTTTTACCCCAATTTTTAATCTCATTCTCATCAAATGTATGATGAATCAAATTTAGGATACTGATATACATTCATTCAGTGAAATCATTAAGAAATGTGAAACCTTTTTTGTCACATTTATGCCGAAATAACCCGGGATTATAAAATACACTTATTCGGGGAAAACATCACGAGATATTTTCCCATTCTCGTTACATTTATGCCGAATCAGTTATTTTATTTCTCTGATGTTGTCCCGAATGAATGAAAGTCCATAACTTCTTCATTTATATTATTTCTTTGATGCTTTCCCAGTTCATGTATATTAGTTTATTCATTTATACACATTGTCATGTACAAGATTTTATAGATATGCTCGATGTCATCTACATCTTTTTTATTTACATGTGATATATGTTTTTAAATATAGCCAATTATCATGTGTTTTATATAATATATGTATTTGTAGTTTAATTCAGGTCATCTTTGTATAAGGTTATATGTTACGCCCGCTCTAAGAGGAATCTAGTTACTGCTTCTGAGAGGAAGTGCCGGGAAGATATTCATATGTTATTTGCTATTGGGGCTACTTTAATGGGGAGTGTTGAGGCTCACTCAAAGGGCCATTCTAAGGCTCCATTAGATGGGAATTTTAAGGAGTCTTCATTACAGGGTAATGAGCAGTATGTGGGCAATGAGGAGGGTGTGGGCAATGATAGTGATGCTCCAATTGAGTACAGTGTCTATGTTCCTGGGCTATTAGTTAACCCATCATGCATTCTTTATAAGATGGATGCCCAGTATAGTAAAAAGAAGGTTACTGAAGCCGGATCATCATCCATGACTTATGGGTCCCCTAACGATCTAGGATTGTTGAATCATTTCAAGGACTATATTACTTATATCATATGGACCGGTTCAGTGGTAATCACATTTCCTGGTATAACTAATCCAAACATTTTTTTTAATCTTATGATTAGTATTGATATAATTTCTATTTCTATTGTAGGGTGAGCGATTTTCATTGCATTGTATCAATTACTGGACAATGATCCGTGAATGGGGATTTGATTATCTTAGCGAGTGTGTGTAGAGGAGCCAGGATGAAGTTAAATGGTTTGATAAAATATAGCCATAGATACATAGACTGTGCTTTGTTTTCGACTTTCGTCTAGTGGTGGCATCCTGAGACCAACAACTTTCACATGCCATTTGTAAAGATGACTGTCACCCTCGATGAGTAGCTCAGACCCTTCAAGTAATTATAGTTGGTGACCCTTTGTTTCGCCCACCCATCACTATCGAGGAGGATGTTAAAGTCTCAAATGAAATTGAGTTAGTAGTGGAGGGATTGGGTGTTAGCCGAAATGATGCCCAGCTAGATTGCAGTGATTCGTGTGTTGTACGGTTGAACTAGATCACTGCAAATTTCAAAACACAAGCCAAAGACATGAATGCCACTTCTAAAGTTGAAGACTATTATCCCAGGGCTTACATACTTTACATTATTGGGTGCACTATTTTTCCCGATAAGACGAAAAACAAATTTTCTGTATTTTACCGACAAGTTTTGAAAGACTTGAAAAGGGTGGGTAAGTTGGCTTGGGAATAAGTATTCTCACACAACTCTATAGGCAGCTCAGCCTTGCATCTCGCTCCAGCGTTAAGTAGATTAGCGGGTGCCTCTCACTACTACAGGTAACTAATAAATAAAATTTCATTTTCCAATTTTCTAATTTCATCATTAATTTTATCTTCTAATTTCATTTTCAATGTTTTGCAGTTATGGATTTATGAACACTTATCTGGGTTGGGAGGCATCCTCAACATTGAGTTCAATGACATAATGCCCCGGATTAAGTGTTGGGCATTGCAACTCGCCTCCCAAAAGAATGATTTTCAAAATCTCATAAACTACTCAGAGCATCTCGATGACATGTCTGGAGGGAATGTAAGTGAATTACACTTTCTTTAATCTAATATATTCTAATAACTTAACTTGTGATTCACATTTTCTTTGGTTTGTGTATAGGTATTTTAGGATCTTTATAAAGGTGCTAGGGATGCATATTCGTCTCCTGATGTATCTTTTTATAGCGAAATCATCATATGTTTTGATATTCTCAAGTTGTACTACCCGGAATGATGTTTGAGACAATTCGGTCGGCTATAAATCATCCCTCGTGATCCAATAACACTATTAAGGGAAAAGTGGGGAAATAAGGTTTCTCTATATAAGGTTAAGTGACATGTAGAAATGGTACCAGGAAAACTAGCAAGACAATCTTTTATCGGAGAAGTCGAGGTCGATCCTTCTATCGTGCCCTTGGGACTGTAGCATGAACTTCATGCAATGTTTCAAGTCCAAGTTCCATCCTATTGTGCAAAACCCCATTTTTTTATAGTCCAAACCGACGAAAACATATTTGGTAAATATTAAGTTTGTACACATTTTCTTACTTTTAACAATATCTCAAACTTACGTACATGATTTCCACTAGGCGAACGAAGTACGGAAGGCGATGGAGTTATTAAAGAAGAATATGGACGATGGCATTGCTACAGATCCAAGTACTCTACTTACTCGCAATGGATAAGTGTACGAAATACTTACAGCGGGAATTGGTGTGGGTCGCTCGATTGTCATCAAGGAGCCGGGTAGATGTAACAACCCGAATTTGTTTTAAATGGGAATTTTTAAATTAATTTTGAAAATCGAAGAAAAATGAAATTTTGGATTTTATAAATTTTATAATTTAAAATGATGGTTTCTATATTTGAAAAATAAATTTTCAAACGGAATTGGAATCGGAATTAAAATGGAGTTTTAATTGAATTTTTATTATATAAAAGAGTCCTCAAAACATAAAACTCTCTAAGAGTCCTCAAAACATAAAACTCTCTAGAAAAAATGATATTTTTAGAAATCCGATCGTCCAATCTAGCTGAATTTTTCACAGCAATCCTGTCTCACCATTTGGTACAACATACTAAAATTTCAAGTCATTTTGACAGTGAGATAGTCCGTAATGATTTTTCTAGTGTTTGTATCTAATTAGAACTCTTTTCTTAATCAAACTTAATCCTTTA
Source organism: Sambucus nigra (assembly GCA_949130495.1). NCBI lineage: Eukaryota > Viridiplantae > Streptophyta > Magnoliopsida > Dipsacales > Adoxaceae > Sambucus > Sambucus nigra. The sequence goes on along the minus strand of OX422209.1, from coordinate 300,646,373 downwards.
TATATCACAACTAATTTGTGGATGGACATTTCAAATCAATTTTTCTCAAACTTTTCAACCAGAAGACCTTTCCAAAATTACTCCCTTTCACCTACAAACCATAGCCCCAAACTTATTCAAGATTTGAACCTTAGATTAGAAGGCTCATTTAGTGTTTTCTCGAGTTTGGGATAGAACGAGATTTGATTATATTCGCGAGAAGAACGTGATGGTGTGATCAGATTTTGAGGCTGAAATTCATGTGATGATTTTGAGGTATGGGGTTTTACACAATATTCTCCTTAATCTCACGAGTGTTATTCCTTTTATTTTCTTGTGGTTATTGACTGATTTTTGAATTGCTAAATTCATTTGGAATCTAAAAATTATTGTTGGAATCTGATTTTGATTCATGTGGTTTCATTATTGTGTTGGGAATGTTATCATGAGATTTTAATACGGCACTGATGTTGGGCACCGTCAAGATTCCTGTTCCGGCTACTTGATAAAGTATGGTGCGATATGGTGAGGCCTGGTGACTCGAATTAATGTGTTGTTGAGAAATTTATTGATAAAAATGCTATTGAGATTCATATTTGATTTGAATATTCATACTCGTACTATTACGCTTTATTCACCGCTAATATTTGTTGAGCATATTTCCTCTCGTATTGTGTACTTCTTCATATTTTCGTTTAGTTGGCAGGTTAGCGTGGATTTGAGAGCTACGGATTATTTGGGGGATTTTAGCAAATATTATTTTGGGAAGAATATTCGAGAATACAACATGAGAAGATTTGTATTTATTTTGATGTATAGAGCATTGAAGATTTATTTTATTTCGACATAGATAGTTGTTTTATTTTCGAGAGAATTTTGGTTCTATTTAATTTGAAGAATTAGGATTAGTGGATTTCTTATATTGTGGGATTTATTTAGATTCTTTATACCTTGTTGATTGTGGATTTTGGTTAGTTTTATCGTAGTGGCGCTTTGCTCGCTCTCCCCGAGCGGACGGGGTGTTATAGTAGAAAGAAGAGTAAAAAGTATGGAAGAGAAAAAGAAAAGGGAAAGGGGAAGGAGAAGGAGAAGGTTGTTGAGGGTAGAAAATGGAATAGAAAGTGAAAAATTTCAAAGTTGTAATCATATTAATGTTATTGTCTATTAGAATTTTGATAGTTGTATTGGATATTTAAATATTAATGTTAAACAGAGTCAAATTTTAGATATTGTTAGTGTTATCATTTTGGATATTATTAGTGTATTTGGATATTGTTTGGCTATTGAAATATTAGTGTTAATGTTATTGGAATATTAATGTTAAGACTGTTTGATTTGACTTTCTAGTTAGTTTGGCATTCTTTCCTTTAAAGATGCAGATGAGTTTGTGAGGTTTAAAAAACCTAACTATATAGGTTTTAAGTTTTTATTAAAGAAACATATCCCTCCTAAAGTCTCTATAACTTGGATTTTTTCTACAATCTAAACCACGCAAACTAATGTATCTTGAGAATTATAATGTAAACTTTGATAATGTTAACGTAGCTTAATTCAATATAAATATATCGAAACACTAAGAATACAGTCACTATCTTTATGCCGAATGAAACTAGGCATATATAGCTCATTACCATTACCAATATTATAACATCCCCAATACATTATCATTACATTTGTAGAGTGGGTTTAAATAAATTAACCACTAATACTCTAATAAAATCACCCCATAGATTTGATCATATATTGATTTATGATTTATCAAGTTTTACTAAAATTCAGACCCTACACAGGTTGAGATATTATTATGTACGGTTTAATATACCGCAAGTTTGATGTATTTAAGTAGACAATACTCTAGTAGTGATTTAAATTAATTTTTTCAGTTGCCACCCCATATATTGTGACAAGTGGCACATTAAATATTGGGCACTTGGCTCCATAGAAAAAATGGCATATGTTAAGCCCACTTGGGCACTTTTTCAATAAAAAAGAGGGCTTCCCCTTCATTTGGGCGGATGATGGTCTTGGGGTCAAGGTAAGAAGAGGGAATCTAACTCTTCTCCCCCACAAACCTCTTGAGCTCCGTCATGGGTTTGATGGTGACAAGCAGACTTTTTTGGTTTTATTAATGAGTTTCATGTATTTTACACTGTACACGGGCATTTAGAAGTGGTTAGCCAAATTTCGCACCCCCCGTGCACCAAAATTACCAAACCCCAAGTTTTTCGGCATACCGTGCGAACCCACGAACTGGGCAAAATTTGATTTCTCATTGATATGGGTACATAGGCGCAACAACGCTGCTCAAGTCTAAAATACGCTAAATGAAATTCTTTCCCAAATCTGGACTCGCATTTTACATTTGGCGACTCCGCTGGGGAGGTATACGCGATTCCGATTGTGTAATGCCTCTTGTACATATGGAAAGCTCGGTGAAAATGGAACATTTTCTACAAAGATAAGTATTATTACTTATACTCTTTATTCATGAGGTTAAATATTCTACGTAACCTTTTTATGATGAATATTACAGATCATATTTGGTAGAATACACATAGAAAAATTTAGCATTTATCTTCGGTAAAAATATTTGAAAAATTCAGATGAAAAAAATACAAGCATGAATGATTCTGTTGAAAAATTATTATTGTTATTTTTCAGCAATAGTTTGGTTGAAATTTTTTATTATCCATATTTTTGGCCACATAAATAAAGATACTATGTCTTTGTTTGTAATCCATGAAAAAAAACTTTTTACCGATTTAATGGTTTGCGTGTGTCGGTACACTTTATTATAACATTAAATCAAGTTTTCCATTATGTAAGTTAGCGTGTGTCAGTACCCTTACAGTAAGAGTTTTTTTTTTGGTGAAAGGGAAATTTAATTAACTAAAATAAAGAGTTAATACAGACATAAGTTGTACGCACAAATAAACAGCAAAAGCAAAAAAAAAGGCAAGATGCCAACAGTAGGGTACATAATCGATCGGTCGAGCTATTAGTTCGAGTCAGAGTCTTCAGTTTAGTTCCTGTTCTTCTCCTCATCGATAATTTGTCGAAGTCGATCAGGTGGGTCCTCCAGAGTATGGAAATCAACTGCATGGGATTGAGCGTATTTGGCAAGCCAATCGACACATTGATTAGCTTCTCTCGGTATGAAGGTCACATCGGCATTTATGTCCGTCTTTATGTCTCTACAGTCCAAAATGATAGCAGAATGTGGGTGATTAATCCAGTATCCCTTATTGATCATATCCACCGTAATTTTGCAATTAGATTCCAGATTGAATCTGCTCCAGCCCCTGTCTTTAGCGGTAAGCAGCCCATAGAAAATTCCTTCGAACTCAGCTCTTAACGGTTCCGCACATATGATTTTTCTGAAGAAACCAGTCATCCATTCGCCTCTCCAGTCCCGCACAATTCCTCCAAAGGTGCCCGCTTTGGTGTTGATATCCATCCCACCATCATTATTGATTTTCAGCATACCTGCACAAGGACATTTCCAATTAATCAGAGTATTAGTATTCGGCACCCTATGCTCAACAGGTTTTGTGTAAGCATCGGAGATCTCACGAGCATATCCAACACTGAACTTAGCAATCATAATGGGCGTAGTATCTTTAGTCTCGAAGATACGAAGATTTCTAGCTTTCCATAGGTGCCACACAGTAGTGATAAATAGAATATCACAAGTATTGCCCAACGCAAGTTTTTGGAACCAATCGTCGAAACAGTCAGTATTATCACCCATGGGAATAGCCCAATTATCCATGATGTCCCAAGTATTTCTAGCAATGGGGCATTCCCTGAACACGTGTTCCATATCCTCTCTACTGTCGCATATGTCATAGCTGTCCTCGCTAGTCATCTTTTGGACCAAACGATGGTGATTTATGAGAAGCTTGTCGTGGAATATAGTCCAGATGAAAGTTTTTAACTTTTGAGGTAACTTCTTACTCCATAAGTTTTTCCAACTGACGTTTCCAGGAATATTCAGGTCTCTTCCAATAAGCTGAGTGTAACATGACTTGATAGAGAATTTACCATTAGGGGTATGGGACCAAGTCGGTCTGTCCTCCCGCGCCTTAACTCTAGGCAAGTCCGTGATAATGACGGACTTAGAATCTGAAGGGTTGATCCAACGGTGTATGGCATTATGGTCCCAATAGCCCTGACGGTCCAGAAGCACCTCCACATTTCTATCAACCATAACACCATCGTTGAGTTTAGGTCTGATGAGATCAACACCACACCACTAGTCCTTGAAGATGTTAGTTCTTTTTCCCATTGCCAATGTTACACTTAATGTTTTTTTGAAGGATTGGTTTAATCGTGAAATATCCCCTCCAAATGTGGGACGCCCTCTTTTTTTTGGTCCAGGATCTCGGGTTTGGGCTCTTTATATATTTTTTCCTCACGACACTAGCCCAAAGGGAATTATCCTAGCTACTGAGTCTCCACCCAAGCTTAGCCATCGACGCCAAGTTATTTAGCGCGGCTTTTCTAATTCCAAGACCACCCTGTTATTTTGGTCGGCACACAGTCTCCCAGTTAACAAGGTGAACCTTGTTCTTTTCTCCATTGTCTCCCCATAGGAAATTTCGATTGATCTTGTCAATTTCTTTGCATACGCTGGCCAGGAAGGGGATCGTCTGGATTTTATAACTCGGGATAGCGCTGGTAGTGGATTGGATGAGCGTATCTCTCCCGGCCACGGAAAGGAGGTTGGTCTTCCATCCCGCAAGCCTTCTTTTAATCTTGTCTAGGATTTCTGAGAAATGGCCTTTGCTCACACGCCCATTAAGTAGCGGCGTACCCAGGTACTTCCCAAGATCGTTCGTAAGGGTCATAGAGCATATGTGGGCGAGATCCAGGGCCTCTTTCTTGGGGATGTTGGGAGAGACAAAGATTTTTTACTTGTCAAAGTTAATCGTCTGGCCAGATAACCGACAAAAATCCTTGAGCGTCTCCATGACCGTGTAACAAGCAGAGCTAGTTGCATCGGTAAAGAGAATCAGATCATCAACAAAGAATAGGTGAGAGATAATGGCGCCCCCAGGGGACGCTTTAAGACCCCTCCAGTCTTTGCTATACACCTTCCTGGAAATGGCGTAGGAGAGGTATTCCATGCATATGACAAAAAGGTACAGAGATAGGGGGTCTCCTTGCCGGAGCCCCCTAGAGGGCTTGAATTGGGGTAGGGGGCTCCATTCCACAATATAGTGGTACTAGTGGTAGTAACACAACTCATGATAAGCTTGATCAAATTTGCATTAAAATCGAAGGCGGTGAGGACTTTCTCCAGGAACTCCCAGCTGATTTTATCATAAGCCTTTTCCAGATCAATTTTGAAGATAACCCCCCCCCCCCCCCCCCCCCGCCTTCCTGTTAGTCTTCTGGAGGGTGTGGAGGATTTCTTGGGTGATGATGATGTTGTCTGTGGTTTGTCTACCCGGGAGGAAACTGGCTTGGTACGAGCTAATAACTTTCATGAGGATTGGGCGGATTCTATTGACAATAACCTTAGCGAGAATTTTGTAGGTGACATTGCAAAGAGTGATGGGTCTAAATTGACAAATAGTCTCCGGGTTATCTACTTTGGGAATAAGGGTAATGTGGCTTAGATTCAAATGGTCCGGAATAACTCCCACCTCGAAGTTCTTTTTTATCATAGCATCAAGATTGGGGGCAATCATGTTCCAGAAGTTTTGGTAGAACAAAGGTTGGAAACCATCCGGACCGGGAGCTTTAAGCGGAATCATACTAAACAAGGCTCTTTTAACTTCACTAATGCTCACCTCCGAGTTAAGTCTACGGGTGTCATCCCTACTCACTTTAGGGATAAGGGACTGATCAAACCCGTAAATACTAGCGATGGGATTGGGGGCCGAGAAGAGGTTAGTAAAATACTCATTTATGTGGTTACCGATAGTAGTAGCCTCGTCCGTCCACTCACCATCAACATTAAGCCTATCAATTTTATTTCTTCTTCTCCTAATAATGGTGGAGGTGTGGAAGAATTTGGTATTTTTATCACCTTCCACAAGCCATTGGACTCTCGATTTTTGTTTCCATAGCATCTCCTCTTCACGAAGAGTAAAATTATAGTCGTTTCTAAGGTCAGACTCAAGACTGTCTAAGTTATGGGAAAAACTGGCTTCTTGAGCGGTTTGTATCCCCCTTAGACAACTAAGGAGGAATTTTTTACGATGGAAAATATTACCGTATATCGTTTTATTCCATATAATGGCTTTTTGCGTGACAAAATTTATATTCTGGTCAATTCTACGAAGCGGACTCCAATTAGCTTTGACGAGCTCATCAAAGTTTGCCCTATCGAACCAACTAGCAAGAAGTATAAAAGGTTTATTATAGTACTTTGGAGCAGATTTACCTTCAATATGGATGATCATCGGGTTGTGGTCAGAAGCAGTTCTAGGAAGATTATCCACAACCGCCTCCGGGAACATAAGTCTCCAGTCAGCATTGGCCATGGCTCTATCGAGTCTAACCATAGAGTTGGCAAAGCCCCACCGACCATTAGTCTAGGTGAGTCTAGGTCCCGTGCTGCTAATTTTCGACAGCTTACAGTAATCCAGATTTCTCACAAAGGTGGAGCAACTGCTGCTAGCATGATTGTTAGTAAAACTTTTCTTCTCCTTGCTATCAATGTGGTCATTGAAGTCCCCGGTGATCATCCACGGGGCATTAGAATGATCAGCAAGGATGCAGAGATTCTCCCATAACTTTCTCCTAAGGGTGGGGAGCGGACTAGCGTAGACTGCTGTGAGTAGCCAGTCATCATATTTTGTTCTTGTGACCACAAGATGTATCGCCTTCCTAGACACAGCAATGGGGGTTATAGAAACCTCCGGGTCCTTCCATAGAACCCAAATACCACCAGCCCTACCAATGGGGTCAGAGTTCTCCTTGTCATTAAAACCAAGGTCAATGAAGAAAGAGCCCATATCAGCAAGAGGAACCTGAGATTCCAAGATGATCAGCACCTCAGGCGTTTACATGTTGTTTAGTTCAATGAGCGTGGATTTAAAGAGGGGTTTGCTCGCTCCCCTAACGTTCCATACCAGCATCTTCATGGAGTAAATGTTCGAAGGTTTCGGGAGTCTCTCCAATTTCTCCTCTAAACATCCTTCGAGTTAGCTCCGAGTAGCCTGCTCTTAGATCTTCAAATAATTGTGAGCAGCCTCATGTGAAACACCGAGAAGCCATGAAACTATCCTCGAACATACTCAAACTCCGAAAAACGTCGCTCCTCCTCCTCTAAACATCCTTCGAGTAGTCTCCGAGTATCTTGCTCTTATATCTTCAAATAATGTTACAACTGCCTCTGAGTAGACTAATCTCATAATATCCTTGACATCCTATGAATCTTTGGTTTCACTCTCCGAACAACTTCGGAACAACCTTCGAAACAACTTGAGGTTCGAAAAGGTATTACGAACAAAAAAAACTTAGATCGATTTGATCTTCGAAAAATAACCCCCGAGGAGCCTTTACCTCATAAGTAGCTCAAAGGAACCACCTCCATCCAACGAACCTTGAAAATAGTCAACAGCCGTTCAAATGGGTATTCGACCTTGCACTAATTCACAAAAAGGGGGTTTTCTGTGTTGAAAGAAAAATTCATTTCTCCAAATTTTCCAAGATGCATCATCCAACTATGTTATAAGTATGAGCCACCTTAAATAATGGGCCAAATATACATATCATTTGGACCCCAAAGTCTCAGTATAAAAGTTTTTTCTTTGGTTTAATGTTTTAGAGCAACCGTACTGGTGTTGACATGTGAATACTAAGTTTACAAATTGAAAAAGGTGTTTTTACCTTCTTTTTTTATGGGTTGTCTTTGCACCGGTGAGGATGGATAATTTGTAAAATTATTTTCTACGAATTAATGTTGTTCAACATTAATTCGTAGGAAGTTATACGGACTTTTCTTGTTTGTTGGAACTCAAATATATGATAAAAATAATTATTTATACTTTTCACGAACTTTATTTGGTCGTAAAAATTCTTACGAACTTCAGAAGTTCGTAGGAACCCTTTACAAATTCAGTAAGCAATTTGTATATTTGGAGAACCACTGCAAATCGAGGAACGAAATTTGTTAATTTCCTCCCACCAGTGTAAACATTCGAATTTGTAAACTTACGAATTGTGTTGTATTCTAATCCCACCATTGTACATGCTCTTATAAAACACTCTCAGATATAAGGTTACTCGAGGTATCTCTTTAGAAATCAAGGGTATGGTATAGTGGCAGTGGACCATGTGTGAAATATTTTCAAAATTAGACACAAAATTAATTATCTGGTCATTCGAACAGATTGATAATGAACATTTCCTAATTATATGGTCATTAATTTTTTTAGATGTTATGGTATTTAATTCGCTCTTGTTTTATTTACACACTCTGAAAAATACTCTTCAAGGATTAAAAAATATGTGTAGCCTCGCACAATTGCGAATTGCTCGGATAGAAAAAACATTTATTTCTGAAAAAATCGTATATGTATTGACATTCCGTAAATATTTTATGGTGGCTCAAGAGGACCATTTAAAAGATTCAGTATGAGCATGTACTAAAGCAATATTGGGAGTATTCGCATTTAAAGTTTTGAACTCATATAAATTTTAATATGCCAGCATAAAATAAATGCCACACTTAAAAAGTTGATAGAATTCGAGCATAAATATTTGGCATTTGCTTATTGTGCACATCGGAAGATATTACTTGGGCTCACACAAAATATCTCTTTGTTGTCACGGGAAAATCCCCTTAAAGGTTTAAACTCAAAATGCTAGTTTGGATTTGAGCAACTTCTATTTTGAGCCACAATATTACTTAAATTTTGCCCGAGGCACCTTATTGCTTAAATTTTCGGGCGGGGCACCATATAGCTCAAATTTTTCCACCGAGAAACTACATATGCCTTGAACTTCTGTAAATTATTTTATGTTGTCTTGAGAAATACCATTTAAAGTTTTAGTACGTGCATGTGCTCAAGCAACCTTATCAGATATGATATTTTTTTCTTTCTAAAATGACTATGTCAATAAACATCGTTCGAGAGACCTTGTTAAAATATTTTTTGGAGCAACCTTGTCAAAATTTGACATCTTTGGAACAAAATTATCAAGATAATATTTTATGCTCAAGTCAGCCTCATCCATGGTACCTCGAGAAGACTCATCCATGGTACCTCGAGCAGCCTCCTCCGTGGTACCTCGAGCAGTCTCAGTCGTGGTACCTCGAGTAGCGTCAGTCATGGTGGCTCGGAGAAACCTTCTGAGAAACCTCTTCCATGGTCATTCTGAGATATGATTTATTCACATTATGATATTAATTAAATGAAAATTCAAAATTGATATTTATTATTCACCTTAAGTTGACTCAGCATGCTTACTGACTGAATTATTCTATATATGATTTCATATACCAATTCTGAATTTTTTCAGCTTTAATAAAAATAATGGGGGCATGAGATCAATAGCTCACCACATGATATATCTGCACTCCATCATTTTATGCTATAAAAATGAGATTGAAAAAGTATGAACTCCATATTGTATCATATCAGGATGGCATTATGAAATTGCACAGAACAATATGTTTTACGATTCTTCAAGCCATGATTATGAGTTTATTTTATTCTATTGACAAAATAAAATGAAGGGGGTAAGATATACACCACATGATTATATATGGCATTATAATATGCCTCACAAGTTACTAATGGTTTTTGTGCCAGAATCAGAGATGATTTTTTATCGTTGCAGATATTGAATGCACATGAGCAAATCACACTCGAACAATTACATCAGGACTTACAGATGTCATAGCCAAACGCTCAAGAGATTTTTTTAATTTTGGGGATATCACACAAGGAAATGTATTTAATTTTATTCATATGGTGTTGTAACCGATGTATGAGTTTTTCTTTACTTTTCTTTATCTTGATATAAAAGACAAAACAAAGTAAAGAGGGGGAAAAGTATTGTATGATGTAATATTTAGTTTCATAGGATCCCGAGTGGTAAGCGTGCTCATACCTGGTCACAAAATAGCCATCATTGTCGAGGCATCGCCAAAATAGACTCCAGACTTGTTCACCATAGCCATCGGTTGGCTCACATATAACACTTACTACATGGCATTATTTCCAGCGAAGTGGCAGGGGGCAAGTGTAATACCCTGCATTTTTATGATATTAAATAATTATGGGATTAATTATTATTGTTGGATTAATTAAATTAAAAAGGTCAAAAAATTTAATTGTTAATTAATCTGAATTTAAAGTAATTATTAACTAGCGTACCAAGGGTTAATACTTATTGATGGAAATCATTGATTATTACTGTGGATATATGTAATATGGAATCATATCATTTTTATAAATTATCGGAGTGTGAAATACGACAGTTTGGTATTTTAAGTCAGGATGCGCGTGTGAGTCGTGTCGGGACTAATTATATGGAAAGAAAAGATAAATTATTTTTATATAACTCGTATAGTAATTTTTAGTGCACCATTGAGTCCGTAAGGGTTAAGATAGACAAAAAAACTCTACCCGCGCATTTTATTTGGACCCCGGGGTAGTTTTAGGCCTAACCGGTATCCCGTAGGGGTATTTTTGTCCTTTGGAATTTTGGGGTGATATTATGGACGAAAATTAATAAATTAAATAAGGATGTAAATGAGTTAGAGGGGAGTTATCATCTCTAAACCTACGTGAGAGCAAAGATAAAGGCACAGAGGAAGGAAAAAGAAGCCATAGGAGTTCTTGGTGCATAACTCAAGAACATACACTAAAAACTATACCAAAGTATAGATCGTGAGACGAGGAACGCACCCATACCCATATCAACAACGGATCAGACCATCAAAACTAAGGCAAGTGTTTAATTCTTGCAATTTATAGCAACAAGCATGTTCATATTAGTGTAGCTGTATTATATTCACTATTTGATTCATAAGTTTTGATGAAATTGGAGGATTAATGGCATTTATTAAAATCTAGAGATTAAAGTAGGATGAATCCATCATGTAGATAGTTTAGAAATCCCAAATTGATAAGTATTGATGATGGACGAAATTAAAATTAATGTTCTTGTATGGAAATTTTATGAACTAGGGTTTTGAATTGTTAAATTGAGGATTTTGGATTTTATTACTGATTTATGATGAATTAATGGTTCAAATTTAAGGGAAATCATTTATACATGTTAGAACATTAATTAGGATTGTTGTTTTCGTGTTGGGGTTAAGAAATTTTGAGATTTGAAGACTGAAATTTTGAGGAAGACGAAGTATGAACAGTAAAACATAACAGGTCTGGCCAAACCAGAAAGGGACTTCATCTAATTCGAATGAGATGGAGTTTCGTTCAAATGAAGAGTCGGAGTCGTTCAAACGACCTGCTAACTCGTTCGAAAAACAGGTCCTTGAAAATCCTAAAAATTCCCATTTTACCCTAAATCATGTTACACAATTAATTGTGTTAGGAAAACTACCATTTACTGATATTAGCTTAGTGAAGAATTATTTGTAAAGCATTCATAGGATAATAACTTAATTATTAAATAGGTGAATGTCACGAACTGCTCACCAAAATAAGGGGTGGCCAACCCGATACTCCAATATAACAGGAGTCATGGATGGAATCATTCTCAGCATCGCAACAATATAATAAGTATGCAAGATAACCACCCAATATTTCAGAAAAAAGGGTTGCCAAAAATTTTGTTTTATAATAAGTTAAAGAAAGAATTTAAACAATCCAATTTGAAAACAAAGTGGAAACCCAAAAGAACTTATATTACATCCATAACAAGTATACAATAAGGGGACCGAATATGCTGTCGGTCAACAGTCTATACAAACCAAATATAACAAGTTAATTAAGTTACATAGTACATCCATTAGACAGTTACAAAAGTTTGGGCCACATGCCCGAGTAAAATACACGATCATAATTAGAGTACAAAAATGAAGGCGTCTACAACAAAATATCCCGCAATATCCGTAATGCACCAGGGCTCCCTAAAAACATCGGAATAGGAAAGTCAGTATGGGCGTCCTTGCGGCGAAGCACCTGAGTGGACACAAGATTCATGTACAATAAGAAATATGAACGGGTCAGGGTCCGGCTTTATATGATCACCAGATGAATAAAAAGCGTGACAGTTATGAACGGTTAATCATATATGATGAAGATGAGAATCACTGAGCATAATCTCAAAGTATAAACTAAGACAATTTAAATGATTATATATTTTATTTTGGTATGCAAGAGGATATAAATGAATATCATTAATTAAAAACCTCCATTATTTCACACTGTTTCATTTCATCTTTCCATTCCTTATCAGGAATATAATTACTGTCATATGCTCTTTATGGCATTCCATTCCTTATTAGAAATATAATCACTGTTATATGCTCTTTGTGGCATTTATCACACATCCAGTCCCACTTGATTAAGAATTTTTATATTCAAATACATATAACGATTCTAAGACCGTCCATCCGGGTTTCCCCACTGGATGTGACCCTAAATGACTATCATCTTTCAGGGCCTATCAACCAAGACAACCTCAGCACCTATCGCAATGTCGAGAAGTGGTCATATGCCTGCGGGAGAGTCATAACCACACCCGTAATTTCCTCACCATTGCAGAAAACATACATAATAACCGATCATATGGTCGAGGACTATAGTCTCTCTGCGTTCATTAGTCAAGGGGACATCACCTCATGAGCGTACTTCCCCTATGATAGTATTTAGAGAGGTGTGTTTAAGTAAATTATCATTTACCATATTCATGATTAAGTAAATTATCATTTACCGTAATCATTACCATTTCCATTTCATTTCCATTTGTCGTGTGTATGTTCATTTAATGGATATATCCCATTTAATCCGGAGCCTTATCTAAATCATCTCATCATTACAACCTCATTGAATGAATAACTTCTCGATTCATTCTCTAAACATTTTAGGGTTTTATTATAACCCACCACGACTACATACCTCAATTGAGCTTCTAAAGTCTCCCAATATGACCTTACAACCCCTAGACTTCTAATAATTATCTAAAGGAAATAAATGCCTTAACATCAATTTGTACACCCCCGAAATAACCCCATCTAACCCAATTCTAATCTAGGGTAGTGACCATACTATTCTAAGACTCTAGGACACTAAGTTTACTTCATACAAGAAGGTTTCTAAGTCTTAAGTCTAAAAGAAAAGGATGAAAATTTAGTTAAGAAAATAACCCAAAACAGCCTGATTTCGAATCGATTCGCCCTAGGGCCGAATCGATTCGCCCCAGGCAGCGAATCGATTCGTATGAAAAATCCAACATTCTTCTTCAGCCGAATCGATTCGGACTTAACCCGAATCGATTCGGGTTTGCAGACCTGTAGGATGACCCCTTAGCGAATCGATTCGCCCCTGCGATTTAGCCAAGAAAGGGGATACGGGTTATGAACCTTAATTTTCCCCAAATCTCAATTCTTCTTCAACCAACATCATTAATCCAACCCATCAAGTAATAAATGCATCTAACTACCATCATTTACACACATAAACCTCCAAATCAATTTCTAAGGGTTTAAAACCTACAAATCCATTAAAACCCTAACATTGTTAAACCAAAATCAATCCACAACAATCAATATCAATTATTCATCCTAAATCATATATTAGCAAGTAGAAAACTTGCCTTGAGCTGTAAATCTCAAATTTTCTCTTGGTAGCAACAATCCAAGCTCCAATATCTCTCTTTTCTTCTTTTTCTCCTCTTTTCTCCACAACTCACTTCTTCTCTCTTTCCCTCTAGGTTAATGAATACACACTTAAGAGAATTAATAAAACGCAAGACTTAAATCGTGGCTTTAGTCTAATTCCCCAACTTAAATGGTTAATACCACATTAAAATGACTCACAACTACACATTTAAGCTATAACCGGTCAAAAGTGCCTGAAACACAAAAATAGAATATGGCACTTATTTCGACTATCTCGCACATTTTGGGACTAACTACGCCCTCCAAATTATCATTTGGAAATTTTATAACTCATTTCAAGTTCCAATTTCATTTTAAACCATTAATGTCATTTAAAACATATGACACTATAAAACATAGCATAATGATATTTACTTAGACATGCAGTAAATATACAACAATTCAGTAAATATGATCAATTATCTCAATTAGTTTATATTTACTCCCTCATCCGTATTTTATATAATTATTTCATATAGTAAATTAATATAAAATACTGGCTCAGAAGTGAGGGTTGTTACATACTCCCCCCCTTAGGAGGGAATTTTGCTCTTAAAATTCAAGCGTACCTTGCAAGAAGAGATGCGGATACTTTTCCCGCATATCGTCCTCACATTCCCCATCGATTCCTCGGCATTGTGATGACCCCACTGAACCCGCACCAAGGGCACCACTCGAGACCTCAATCTTTGCTCCCCGTGATCTAAGATAGCAACCGGTTGTTCTTCATACAAAACATCGGGTTGCAAATCGATATCCTCCAAAGGAATATGCCAAAGGGCTTCTTCACACCTCTTATAGTTCTTCTAAGAGGAAACATGAAACACATCACGAAGTTTTTGTAGGTGTTACGGTAAGGAAAGTTGATACGCCACCGGACCTACCTTGGCAATAATGGGAAAAGGTCCAACATAAAGCGGCGCATGCTTCCCTTTCTTCCCAAAACGCTTTATACCTTTCATTGGTGATACACACACCAAGACTTGATCTCCAACTTTTAACTATATATGCCTTCTATTCGCATCGACGTAACTCTTTTGACGGTCTTGATCTATTCGGATGCGATTCTGGATGAGTTCAATCTTAGAAGAAGTATCTTGGATCATTTCAGGTCCAAGAAACTTATTATCCCCCACCTCCACCCAACAAGTGGGTGATCTACAAGGTCTACCATAAAGTGCTTCATAGGGTGCCATTCCAATAGTAAATTGATACAAATTATTATAAGCAAATTCGACCAAAGGAATATGTTGTTCCCAACCACCTTTGAAATCAAGCACACACATTCAGAGCATATCCTCCAACATTTGGTTGACTCTTTCTGTCTGCCCATCTGTTTGAGGGTGATAAGAAGTACTCAATTTTAATTCTGTTCCCATGGCTTCTTGAAAACTTCACCAAAAGTGGGAAACAAAGATCTTGTCTCTGTCAGAGACTATATTTAGTGGCACCCCGTGGAGTTTAACAACTTCCGCAATAAATAACCGGGCATAACGAGTGGTATTATAATCGGTGCGTACCGGTAGGAAATGTGTTGACTTAGTCAAAAGATCAATGATAACCCAAATAGAATCGTGACCATTTTACGACATTGGAAAGCCTGTGATGAAATCCATCGATATACTCTCCCACTTCCACACCGGTATCTCCAACAGTTGCAACAAACTTGTCGGTCACTGATGATCTATCTTGACTAATTAACAAGTAGAGCATTGGGATACGAACTAAAAAATATCCTGCTTCATGCCTGGCCACCAATACTGACGGCGCATGTCTTGATACATCTTGTCCCCACCTGGATGCACTAAAAATTTAGACCCATTCGATTCTGTCATCACAGCCCGTCTCAAATCCCCTTTATCCGGGATGATGAGTCTCCCGTGGAAACATAATCCACCCTCCAAACTTATAGAGTAGGATTCCTCTCCCTCGGTCAACAATTGGCGTATATGGTCTTGACAACCCTTATCCCTTCCTTGGGCTTCTACAACCCTTGACACAATAGTAGGCTTAACGGTTAACACCGACATAAACGCCCTAGTAACTGCGTCCTCTTGACTAAGCTCCTTCCATTTTTCTTTCCATACCTCCGCTAACTCCCCATCGGGCTTTTGACTCAAAGCATCTTCCACCACGTTCGCCTTGCCAAGGTGATAGTGGATGTCAAATTGATAGTCTTTCACAAACTCTAACCACCGGCGTTGTTGCATATTTAAATCCTTCTGTGAAAATAAATACTGCAACAATTTATGGTCGATGAAAAGACTAAATTTCTCCCCTAGGAGATAATGCTTCCAAATCTTCAAGGAAAAAACTACTGCGACAAGTTCCAAATCATGCACCGGATAATTCTTTTCATGAGGCTTTAACTTGCGAGAAGCATACGCAATAGCCCATCGCTCTTGTTGACGTACTCCTCCCAATACTTGTAGAGATGCATCGGTAAAGACTAAATATTCCAATCCTGGCCTCGATAATGCAAGGACTGGAGCAGAAGTCAACCTTTCTTTAAGCTCGTCAAAAGTCGACTGACAAGAATCATCCCACACAAACCTCACCCCTTTTCGGGTTAAATTTATCAAAGGGCTAGCAATTTTAGATAAACCCTTGATAAACCGATGGTAATATCCCGTCAAACCCAGAAAACTACGAATATCGATAGGTGTTGTGGGATGACCCCACTCCCTCACCGCAATAACTTTACTTGGGTCTACCGAAATACCCTGGGATGTCACAACATGGCCTAGAAACTGCACTTCTTGCAACCAAAATCCACACTTCTCGAACTTGGCATATAATTGGTGATCCCTCAACCTTTGCAAGACTAACCGCAACTGAGTAGCATGGTCAGATTCTGTTCAAGAATAAACTAGAATGTCATCAATGAACACGATAACAAACTGTTCTAAGAAGTCTCGAAACACCCTATTCACGAGGTCCATAAACACGACAGGAGCATTGGTTAGTCCAAAGGGCATAACCAAATATTCATAGGACTCATATCTCGTAAGGAAAGCGGTTTTGGACACATCATGTTCGCATATCCGCAACTGGTGATAACCCGTCCTCAAATCTTTCTTAGAGAAGTACGATGCTCCCCTAAGTTGATCAAATAAATCATCAATCCGAGGTAACGGGTATTTGTTCCGGATGGTGACTTTATTCAACTCTCTGTGGTCAACGCATAACCGGAAAGAACCGTCTCTTTTCTTCATAAATAACACTGGAGCACCCCACGATGATGTACTTCGCCTAATAAACCCTTGTTCTAGTAAGTCCTGAATCTGATCCCTTAACTCCCTCATCTCAACAGGAGCCATACGATATGGAGCTCTCGTAATCGGTCGAGTTCCCGGTGCTAAATCAATCACAAATTCAATCTCCCTACTAGGATACAAACCCGGTATTTCCCGGAAAACATCTTAAAAATCTCTAACAACCGGAATAGAATCTGAGGAAACAACTACATCCCGAGAAGTTTCCTCCACAATACAATACAAGTAAGTTCTAGTACCTCATTCCGAACGAGGCATAACCACTAAAAACATTTCTTGCCCCGGAATGGAAAAAACTATACTTTTCGCATAACAATTAACTATTGCATGATACTTCACTAGCCAATCCATACCCAAAATCACATCATACCCGACCATATCCAGGACGAGTAAATCGGTCTCAAAACACAAATTACCAAGATTTATTTATATTCGCCTACAAACAAAGAAAATGAGTGAACCATCACCCATAGAAGACTCAACACTAGTGAAGGTACTCTCTGCATATTTAATCAACTCTGTGGTCTGAGCAAAACTTCTAGAAATAAACGAGTGTGTCGCACCCGTATCAAATAAAATATGATCCATATGCCCTGAATGAGAAACTTACCCTCAATAGCTGGCGACGCCAGCGGAGCCGGAGGAAGCATAGCATCCTAAATATGATAAACACGCCCATACTATAATTGTCCCTATTATGGCGGGACAACTGGATTAGGTACCTGTGGTGGTAACTGAACCTGTGGATGTTGAGGAATCCTAGGAAGCTGACCCCCAACCAACTGAGGACACTCCTTCTTGTAATGACCCGCCTCCCCACATTGGAAGCACCAACCCGTCATATTCTCCTGATTTCGTCCCCAAATATTTCTAAACTGGGTAACGCCTTGGCCTGGATGGCCCCTACCCCCATGACCACCCCGACCTGTTTGTTGTTGTTGCGGGGCACCCTGACCGTGCCTATTATTATTGCCACCAACATTGAACTCACCAAAACGTTGCCGTTTTGACAAGTCCCCTTGCTGGAGATTCCTTTCTTTTTGCTTATTTCCTGAATATTGGGACGAGGGAAATACTCCTCCTCCTATCCCAATGCCTCCAAGTTTTCCCACTTGTTCCACCATTGTAGCCTTCTTACTACCTTGCACATACAACCGATGTTCTTGGCAATGAAACAAAGACGCATTCATCACATCCTCAACAGTTTGCAAAGCTGGATTGCCTAGCAAATGTTTCTGAATCCTCCAGTTCAAACCTCCAATGAACCTTGATATCTTCTTCTCTCCTGGAGTCACTTCTTCCGGTACAAAACTTGCTAACCGAGTGAACTCCTCTTCATATACTGCAATAGAACGCTCCCCTTGCACCACATCCTGAAGTTTCCATCTCATCTCCCTTTGAACTGCGGGAGGGAATTACTTCCGATCAAACAAAACCCAAAAATCGTTGATAGTCATAGTATCTCTCTTCTCCGGCGTAGTCATTGACTCCCACCAATGCAGTGCAACTCCAATAAGTTTGAAGGTAACAAGGATTTGTTTCTTTTCCTCACCACATTCCACCATACGCAGATGGCGCTGCATATCCTTCTTCCACTAATTAGATACTATAACATCAGAACCTCCTTGTAATTCCGGAGGATGACCCTTTAAAAAGGACTCTCTAACTCTCTCCCACGGAGAAGGTCCTGTAGGAGCTTGTGCATCCTGATCCCGTTGTTGTTGAGCTTGTGGCATTTGCTGAACCACGGCAGTCATCGCTGCGTTGACCACTTGGGCCACAATGTTTGCTACATCAGTAGCATTTATATTTCCTTGTGGTGGCGGCGGAGGATCAACATCCTCTTCTATGACTCTATTCCTTCTAGCAGGGTGGCCTCTCTTAGGCAACATCTGAGATAAAGAAACAATAGAGTTATAATACTATTTAAAATAATCTAATTTTGCAGTAGATCGCATACATAGGAAACAAAACAGACCTAACATTAGGCTCTATATCAAAGAACGCTACGGTAGAACGTGACAAGTCCGCATAGATCCTAAAGACTCTAGAACCTGATGCTCTGATACCATCTGTGACAACCCGCTCACCAAAATAAGGGGTGTCGATCCCGATACTCCAATATAACAGGATTTATGGATGGAATCATTCTCAGCATCGCAATAATATAATAAGTATGCAGGATAACCACCCAATATTTTAGAAAAATGGGTTGCCAAAAATTTTGTTTTATAATAAGTTAAAGAAAGAATTTAAACAACCCAATTTGAAAAGAAAGTGGAAACCCAAAAGAACTTATATTACATCCATAACAAGTATACAATAAGGGGACCGAATATGCTGTCGGTCAACAGTCTATACAAACCAAATATAACAAGTTAATTAAGTTACATAGTACATCCATTAGATAGTTACAAAAGTTTGGGCCACATGCCCGAGTAAAAGACCCAATCATAACTAGAGTACAACAATGAAGGCGTCTACAATAAAATATCCCGTAATATCCGCAACGTACCACGGCTCCCTAAAATACCGGAATAGGAAAGTCAGTACGGGCGTCCTTGCGGCGGAGCACCTGAGCAGGCACAAGATTCATGTACAACAAGAAATATGAACGGGTCAGGGCCCGATTTTATATGATCACCAGATGAATGAAAAGCGTGACAATTATGAACGGTTAATCATGAATGATGAAGATGAGAATCACAGAGCATAATCTCAAAGTATAAACTAAGACAATTTAAATGATTATAAATTTTATTTAGTTATGCAAGAGGATATAAATGAATATCATTAATTAAAAACCTCCATCATTTTACACTGTTTCATTTCATCTTTCCATTCCTTATCAGGAATATAATTACTGTCATATGCTCTTTGTGGCATTCCATTCCTTATAAGGAATATAATCATTGTTATATGCTCTTTGTGTCATTTAACACACATCAAGTCCCACTAGATTAAGATTTGTTATATTCAAATACATATAACGATTCTAAGATCGTCCCTCCGAGTTTTCCCACTGGACGCGCCCTTAAATGACTATCATCTTCAGGGGCCAATCAACTAAGACAACCTGGGCACATATCGCAATGTCGGAAAGTGTCCATATGCCTACGGGAGAGTCATAACCACACCCGGAATTACCTCACCATCGCAGAAAACATACATAATAACCGATCATATGGCCGAGGACTATAGTCTCCTTGCGTTCATTATTCAAGGGACATCACCTCATGAACGTACTTCCCCTATAATAGTATTTAGAGAGATGTGTTTAAGTAAATTATCATTTACCATATTCATGATTAAGTAAATTATCATTTACCGTAATCATTACCATTTCCATTTCATTTCCATTTGTCATGTGTATGTTCATTTAATGGATATATCCCATTTTATCCGGAGCCTTATGTAAATCATCTTATCATTACAACATCAATGAATGAATAACTTCTCGATTCATTCTCCAAACATTTTAGGGTTTTATTATAATCCACCACGACTACATACCTTAATTGAGCTTCTAAAGTCTCCCAATATGACCTTACAACCCCTAGACTTCTAATAATTATCTAAAGGAAAGAAATGCCTTAACATCAATTTGTACACCCCCGAAATAACCCCATCTAACCCAATTCTAATCTAGGGTAGTGACCATACTATTCTAAAACTCCAGGACACTAAGTTTACTTCATACAAGAAGGTTCCTAAGTCCTAAGTCTAAAATAAAAGGATGAAAATTGAGTTAAGAAAATAACCCAAAACAGCCTGATTCCGAATCGATTCACCTTAGGGCCGAATCGGTTCGCCCCAGACAGTGAATCGATTCACCCAAAAGAGAATCGATTTGGATGACAAATCCAACATTCTGCTTTAGCCGAATAGATTCAGCCTTAACCCGAATCGATTTGGGTTTGCAGATCTGTAGGATGACTCCTTAGCGAATCGATTCGCCCTAGGGCCGAATCGATTCGCCCCTGAGATTTATCCAAGAAAGGGGATACGGGTTATGAACCTTAATTTCCCCCAAATCTCAATTCTTCTTCAACCAACATCATTAATCCAACCCATCAAGTAATAAATGCATCTAACTACCATCATTTACACACATAAACCTCCAAATAAATTTTTTAAGGGTTTAAAACCTATAAATCCATTAAAACCCTAACATTGTTAAACCAAAATCAATCCACAATAATCAATACCAATTATTCATCCTAAATCATATATTAGCAAGTAGAAAACTTGCCTTGAGCTGCAAATCTCAGATTTTCTCTTGGTAGCAACAATCCAAGCTCCAATCTCTTTGTTTTCTTCTTTTTCTCCACTTTTCTCCACAACTCTCTTCTTCTCTCTTTCCCTCTAGGTTAATGAATACATACTTAAGAGAATAAATAAAATGCAAGACTTAAATCGTGGCTTTAGTCTAATTCCCCAACTTAAATGATTAATACCACATTAAAATGACTCACAACTACACATTTAAGCTATAACCAGTCAAAAGTGTCCGAAACACAAAAATAGAATATGACACTTATTTCGACTATCTCGCACATTTCGGGACTAACTACGTCCTCCAAATTATCATTTGGAAATGTTATAACTCATTTCAAGTTCCGGGTTCATTTTAAACCATTAATGTCATTTAAAACATATGACACTATAAAACATATCATGATGATATTTACTTACACATACAGTAAATATACAATAATTAAGTAAATATGCTCAATTATCTTAATTAGTTCATATTTACTCCATCATCCGTATTTTATATAATTACTTCATATAGTAAATTAATATAAAATACTGGCTCAGAAGCGAGGGTTGTTACAGTGAATTAACCTTAGAAATTTCGAGAGTGTGAATAATCGAGTTAATTGCGTAAGTAGTAAAGAGAAATATACTACGTGTAGAAATATAAATATGGGTTGGGTGAATACTTGAATTTTTATAAGGCTTCGAAAATGCCTATTATTATATGTTTATCATTATTGTGTGTATAACATACCTACGCTTCTTGCTATCGGGAGGAGGTTTTTCTCAGTGGACAGTCTTATCCTGGGTGACTCAATAGGGGAATATTTGACTTGTACCCAGAGCATATGAACTTGGATACGTGTTATCTGTTACGTAGGATAGTTTCGACGATTGAATGGGAGCGTAGGTACGTGCGTGACCCATTTAGCTGGTCAGTATGCTCGCCTCAAATATTTGTGTTATGAGATTTATGGTTCGTGAGAGATGCCAAACCGGTTGACCTTTATGCAATGAGCGATGCACCGGGACACGATAGCAGAGTATGCATTGTGCCAACTGGTCCCAACCAAGGGGCGCAGGATTTGTATATATATGAATAGGGATGATTTGACTATATATATATATATATATATATATATATATATATATATATATATATATGTTTATATGTGTGAAAAACCTTATGGTGTGAAATTAGCAAATAAGTAAATGTTGGTAAACAAAGTAACTTAAGGGGATAAAGTAATTACTACTAGAACAGTGAACATTAAATGTAGTTAATTGGCGTAAAGTATTAAGTAACGTATTGTATGGGCGATACGGGATTCTCTTACGAGCCATAGTTAGTAGTATATATCTATGACCTAGTAGGGAATATTATAGATGACTAGGTTAGCATAAACACACGTTAGGTGTGCACATTGGTGGAGGGGTGCGCATCCCATGTGAGAGTTCAAAACTAATATGCGCATAATAATTGCATTATTGCAGTTTTAAATACTTGCTAAAACAAATATTTTTACAAATCGGGCTCTGACCCGTTTCTTGCTTTTCTCTTCTCTTTTGCTATATATATATATATATATATATATATATATATATATATATATATATATATATATATATACTAGATGTCCAGCCACAGGATCACCACCAGACTTAGACGCGTGGATCATTCGATGAGATGAAGCGATTGTGGAAGCTGTAGGTTAATGTACTAGACGCTTCTATCTTTTCATTCCGTTCTTAGTTCAGTCATTTCAGTCAGGGCATGTGTCACCCGCTTCCAACTTAGTTATTTCAGAGATTGTATTTTCTTATTAGTTTTTCTTTTCCTGTTGGATTGAGTATTATGATTCTATTGGTTTTAGACTTTGAACTGGAATGTTTTATCCAGTCTCATTTATTTCAGTATTTGATTCATGTTCAGTATTTATTCTTGTGGATTGGGAATGGATTATATCTTAAAGCATGGAATTTATTAATGGATTATTTGAGTATAATTAATTGGAAAAATGTTTTGACACTTAGCTTAATTATTTATTAGGTGATTAATAATGAAAATTGTTTTTCGACAGTGATGCTAAGAATGAACCAACCGAACACTTTGATTAATTTAATAAAGGGCTGATCACCCGGTATTTAATTAGGCGGGGTGTCATAGCAAGCAAATATCCCTGAAAACCTGGAGCATTGATACAGAGTTTGCATACAAACCTTACCGATTTTGTGGTAAGTCGCCCAAAGCAGTGCATTATAGCTTTGAGAAACCATACTGATTTTATCGTAAGTTTCCCAAAATGGTGCATTATAGCTTCGAGAAACCTTACCGATTTTGTGGTAAGTCGCCCAAAGAGGTGCATTATAACTTCGAGCAACTTTACCAATTTTGTGGTAAGTCGCCCGAAGTGATGCATTGTAGCTTCGAAAAACCTTACCGATTTTGTGGTAAGTCTCCCAAAGCGGTGCATTGTAGCTTCGAAAAACCTTACCGATTTTGTGTTAAGTCACCAAAAGTGGTGCATTATGGTTATGAGAAACCTTGACCTATATGGTAATACCGACTTGCTTAAAGGACCTTTAATCCATTGACTAAGCAAGTTAGGTAGATTTAAATCCCCATTTTGCGTAAAACACCTTTATGGTCGCTCGACTAAGTAAATTATTGTCGTTTAAACGTCCCAATTTACTTAAAGGGCCTATATGGGACCTCGACTAAGTAAATTGAGCATTCTCGAAGCCCTGGTTTGCCCAAAGCACCTTTATGGTCACTCGACTAGGTAAATTGTTGTCGCTTAAAAGTTCCAGTTTACTTATAGGGCCTATATGGAACCTCGACTAAGTAAATTGGGCATTCTTAATTCCCCACTTTGTCTAAAGCACCTTTATGGTTGCTGGACTAGGTTCACCGAGGACGCTTAAAAAAATCTTAACAAATGGTTTTCATTCTTAAGACACCTATTTTTGGTGGAGGTTGCGAAAAATCTTAATAAGTGGTTTTCAGTGTTAAGTCACCTATTTTTGGCGTGGGTTGCGAAAAATCTTAACAAGTGATTTTCATTGTTAAGTCGCCTATTTTTGGTGGAGGTTCTGAAAAATCTTAAACAAGTGGTTTTCATTGTTAAGTCACATATTTGGGTGGAGTTTGCAAAAAAATCATAACAAGTGTGCTTTCATTGAAAAGCCACACATATGGGTGGAGTTTGCGAAAAAGCTTAACAAGTGATTTTCATTGTTAAGTCATCTATTTGGGTGGAGTTTGAGAAAAATCTTAATAAATGGTTTTCATTATTAAGTCACACATTTAGGTGGAGTTTGTAAAAATATTAGCAGGTGTGTTTTCATTGATAAAGTCACCTCGTAAGTGTGAATTTGAGAAAAAGCCTTAATAAGTGGTATTCATTGTTACAGAGCTATATTTTCGTTCTTATTCTTCGCTTCAATTCAGAGTGTTTCATTAGCATGAAAATAATGATCACGAGGTTCTTTGGAAATAACCCATGAGATCAAAGCCTGAAATGTGAGATATGAGATAGAAGCATATCATCAAACTGAAATGAGATATGAAATTATTACCTACGATCCACTGGTTGATCGAACATATCAAAACTGATTAAAGGAATGGGGGAAACCCCCAATATACTCATGAAAAATGTAAAACAGAGGAGACAATGATAGCCCTCAAAATTATATGCACATATACGTATGGTATAAATCGAACGTGATACCATGATGACTTAGACAAAGTTAAAACATTATAAAAGATTTTGTACACATAGTTGATATGTCTTAACCAAAGCATCAGCACACTAATTATGCATACGAGGGGGCAAATGTAGAGTGGGGTTAAAGAAATTAACTACCAATACTCTAATAAAATCACCCCACATATTTGATCATATATTGATTTATGATTTATCAAATTTTACTACAATTCAGACCCTACACAGGCTGAGATATTATTACGTGTGATTTAATATACTGCGTATACCGCGAGTTTGACGAATTTAACTAGACAATACTCTAGTAGTGATTTAAATTAATTATTTGAGATGCCACCACATATATTGTGACAAGTGGCACAATAAATATTGGATACTTGGCTCCACAGAAAAGATGGCATGTGTCAAGCCCACTTGGGCACTTTTTCTATAAAAAGAGGGCTTCCCCCTCATTTGGGAGGATGATGGTCTTGGGGGCAAGGTAAGGAGAGGGAATCTAAATCTTCTCCCTTATAGATTTCTTGATCTTCATCACGAGTTTGATGGTGACGACCAGATTTTTGTGGTTTTATCAATGAGTTTCACATATTTTACACGGTATACGGGTATTGGGAGGCGATTAAACGGATTTTGCACCCCTCGTGCACCAAAATCACCAAAGATCGAGTTTTTCGGCCTACCGCACGGACCCAAAAACTATGCAGACTTTGATTCCACGACGAGATGGATACGTAGGCACAACAACGTTACTTAAGTCTAAAATACGCTAAATGTGATACTTTCCCAAACCTGGACTCATAGCTTACAACATTAACACATCATTAACAATTTAATACTTCATAATTAACTTTAATACATCATTACATTACCAATTCCATAAACAACTTTAATACATCATTACCATCGATACAAATATTACAATAGGTTTTTTTGGCTTTAGTCCCATTTACAAAGATGTATTTATTCTCCACTCTCAAGTGTTTTTAGAATTGTAAAAGGTCCCATAACCACCCAAAACCACCTATAAATTCGCTATAACCACCCATCCTTCTTTTTGTAGATAATGACACTTATCCCATATAGGACCAACAACTAAAATAATAAAAGCATGGGAGTGGTTACAAATTAATCATTATCAATAGGACTAAATACTTAAGATCCCATATTACAAAACATTTGAACTACCTTTTTCTAAAATGTTTTCAAAAAATACAAATTATCTAAAACTATTGATGTCTAAAGGTTGATCATTGGTCGCTACATCCTTTGGGAATTTTTTTTGAAACTCTGATACTTGATCCGCATATTTCTCAATCCAAGGTTTTTCTTCAGGCAAGGGACAACTATGCTAGTGACTTGCAACCGGTGGCAACGGACAATCATGCTTCAATTTTAGAACGAAAAAGTGATTCTCAAAAACATTAGCAATATGCATAAACATTGGATTAACAGTTCGTTCATGTCTTATCGGTAAAAATGTGAGACTCCGTCTCTTGGAGATGATGATACATACCATTTGTAAGCTTCAGTTAAAAGGTAACCACACTTTGGCATGATCATTCAAGACTTCGAACCCCGTTGACTTGTATAATTGTCTAATATATTTAGAATAGTGTCTGAAAACCAACTACCAAAATAGTGTGTGCAGTAATCATTATTTCCCAAAAGTTCATCCATCAAATACGCTCTCACATTTTTCCATCCATCGATCACTATCCGTTGACATGTAGCAATGAATCTAAACCCACAATTGTCATCAGCATCAACATCCACGATATCTTTTACGAGACATCTATAAAAGTCTAGTATCTCCTTAATATACTTCCTATATGTGGGCGTGTAGTTAGGGCACCATGGGGCAGGGCGGGTGAACTCTCTAAAATTGATGTTCTTCTTAGGCATCTTTGCTGCACGATGTTGCTTCTCCATTGATTCCCTAGCAAGTTCGTAGCCCAAGGGATCCCTTTTGGTTGACTTATCTTATTTTTGCTCACGAGAAGTTGGTTTTTGACCTCTTGGATGCCCCTTGCCTTGCTTAAGCATAGAAGACTCAAATAGCCTAGCAGTGGTGGGACAACCTATGTCCTTTAGTTTTCATAACATGAGCCTTTTCACATGTAGTGTAAGGCCCTAAAACACGATTAGTAAGGTTAATTATACGATTAAGTATAAGTTATGAGTTATAAGTTATAAATTGGTTATGTGGTTAAATGCATCATGAAAATATGTTTCTAAATGCATCATTATGTTTATAAAAATTAAGCTAGAGTGTTGGTGCGAAAGTGGCGATGTTTGGTCGCCAAATGTGAAAGTTATGAAATTCTAAGTAAATAATTACTCTTCTGTTCGAGCCCAAATTAGGTGTACTAGTTTTATGATTTTGGGAAAACACAAAACATGAAAGTTGTATATGTTTAAGTTATATACTCATATACACAAAGTGAGAGTAAATCGGGGCCCGAAATAGTGAGTTATGGTGATTTTACGAGGCAGGACAAATCTGTCATTAACGGAATTGTCCTATTGGACCCCTTGACCAACGAATCGCGTAATACCACTTTAAAGTGGTGACATAGAAACGTTTTTAAGCTTATAAGTCAGAACTTATCATCCTTTTCATTTCCTATTACAAGCTTGAGAAAAATATGCTTATGGAGAGAGAAAAACAAAGTTAAGGAAGAATTTCTTTGAAAATTCACCATAAATCGAGGAATTCTCGTGAGGTAATTACATCTTTATTAAAGTTTGTCACGTGGATGAGTTATATAGTTGGCATGTTTTTATTTCTGATTTGGATATATATTTTAATGATACCCATATTGCTGAATTGTGTTGGAACAAGGATGGGTTAAGAACATAGGTTAGAACCAAAGCTAGGATCGTAAATGCATACTTTAAAGTCCTAAATTTACATCATCTTTTCGTAAAGCATTTTGATTTAGAAAATCCATGATTATGATGTATATTTCTGCTAAAACATGTTTATTATATGTTTCCATGAATTATACTCAAGGTCAAGGTTATGTATGCTTAAATTGTTAAGTTATGCCTTAATATTGTATTTTGACCTAGTTATGCTAAAAATGGTATAAATCATGGAATACTTATTGGAATTGAGTGATTCAAGTTGGAGGGTAAAATAAACTCATACATGTATAACATATCCGAAAATTGTGTAAAAATACCAAGGAATGAACCCTTGGTGATAGTTTGAAGTCGTGGTTTAAAATCTGCCCTAAAGGAGCAAGAATGCATACCAAGTGTTTGACGTTTTGCTCGACATAGAAAATGAGCCCTAGAAATTATGAAACATTAAATTTGTATTATTCAATGTGTTTACTGATATTGGGTGGAATATCATAAAAAGTTATGTTGTACAAAAATTATGAGAATTCCAGGAAGTTGAAGTTGTATTGTTGTTTTTCTTGAGAAATGATTTGGAAAAGGCTGTAATAAAATGGGCATAACTTTGTCTAGAAAATTCGTAATTTAATTCTGTAAATTGTTTTAGAACCCTAATTAATTGGGTGTTATATAAATGTGAAGTGTCATATGTAATTACTCCTTAGTTATTTCTGATTGACCAAATTATGTGATGTGTTACTGGGTTTGATGTTAATCGGTGTATTCAAATACTAACGACATTGACTTGTTAGGTGGGGAAGCAGCTAATACTACCATACCAAGGAAGTAGTTGGTATTAATCTTAGCACTAAATCCAAGGTGAGTGACCTTCCTTATGAAATATAAATGCTTATAATTTCATATGGAAATGTGTAGTTAAACACATGTGTGAAAATGTTTATGGGAGTAATGTTGTATTTATGAAACATATGCATATGATTAAAAATGTTAAGCGATGTTATATGATGATATGGACTAGTGAGTCCTTTATCTAATGTTAAGGACTGTGGTGGTCCTGTTAATCCAACTTAAAGGTTTGTGTACTCGGGCCTAATAAAGGGATGTGGTGGTCCCTAATTACTGTGGTAAATTAATTGGACTGTGGCGGGTCCAAGCTTGCGAGAGTTTCACAATTCCTGTTGGGTTATAGCATTAGAACAAAATAAAAATGTTTATTCAAATTGGTTATATGTGTGGTATGTGGTCATTCACTAAGCCTTTATAGCTTACATTCCTGTAATGTTTTGTTTCAGGTATGCTTATAAATTGGAGTTCACTGCCAAGTTAGGACCTTAAAACGGGGGAGTGACGGATATTTAGTATGGTTTAAATATCAAGATTCCTTTTGTGTAATTATTAAACTAAGGATCTTGGTTATGTAAAGTTATGTAGTACTTATAAGTTATAAGTAAAGGCAGTTATGTTTTCATCTACACATACTTTTGGAAAAAAAAAATCTTATGCTATTTTCCTCAGAGATTTAAATTAAAGCATTGCTTAAGGCAATTTATCTCTAAATTAAAGGATGAGTTTAACAAAATTAATTCGGGGCGCGACAACTTGGTATTAGAGCGTGGTCATTAGGTTCTAGATAGGGTGTGAGGGTCTAGATTGGCAGTGGACACTAGAAAGTGAGTTTATTATGCATCTGGATTTTGACTAACAATGTTAATATTAAACTGCTGCTATTATATTTTGTTTAAGTTAATTATATTGAAGTGAGTGATGGATCCACATGATCCGCATGATAGAGCAGAGGGTGAGGCATCCTATGTACCTAATAGTCAGCAAGGACATAGACCTATTGAAGTGGATGAACCAGAGGTGCAACAACAACCTATTGATGATGTGGGAAGAATATTACGTGCTGTGGCACAACTTATGGAACAAGCAAGAGGTGGAGAACATGGTGGGAATAGGGACAAATTACATGAGAGGTTCATGAAGTTAAATCCGCCTGCATTTACTGGGACCACGGATCCGTTAGTGGCAGAGGGGTGGGTTAGAAAGATGGAAACAATATTCAAGGTGATGGAAGTGAGAGATGAACAAAAGGTTTTATTAGCAACATTTAGGTTAGAGGCTGATGCAAAGTTATGGTGGGATGCAACATAAAGGTTACTTACTACAATGGGGGGAGTGGTGCCAATAAATCCTCCACGAATTACATGGGAGAGGTTTGTGAAAGTGTTCTTTGAAAAATATTTCCCAAGGCTTTATAGGAAGGAGAAAGAGGAAGAATTTATCACGTTGAAACAGGGGAATCGAACAGTGGCAGAGTATGAAGCTTTATTTATATCCTTATCTAGATTTGCACCTGACTTGGTGAGGACGGAAGAAAGTAAATGTGATCGGTTTCAAACCGGGCTGAGTGTAGATATAAAAAGCATGGTTGCTAATATGAAGATAACAGATTATGTGGACTTGGTGGATAGGGCCATGGTGTCAGAAAAGTCAATAAAATAAATGCAAGTTGAACACTCGAAGAAAGCTAGACATGATAGTATAAGATCATATGGATGGGAGGCGGGAACCTCAACTCAGAGTGTAGCACGAGGAGTGCCTAAGGGCCAAGAGTTTAAAAATAACAGAAATGCACGTGGAAGATTTCAAGCTCGAGGTGGAAGGACTGGGATGAATCGGTCAGAAAATGCATCTGTGATGGGATCGAGGGCCATATTTTGTTATAGATGTGGTGGTCAAGGGCACATGTCTCGGGAGTGTACAATAGCTGAGACGACACCTTTATGTTTCCATTGTCATCAACCGGGGCACTTACGAAAGAATTGTCCAGCGATGGGAGCTACAACTTCAGTTGGGAGTGTGACAGTAGGAGATAGGATTTCTACACCAAAAGTACACAGGGGAGGTAGAGGAGGCGTGTCTCAAAACCAAGGCCAAGGCAGAGTGTTTGCACTGACGCAACAAGATGCACAAGCTATGCCTAACGTAGTGACAGGTACACTTCCTATTGGTGATAAAGATGCTTATGTGTTGACAGATTCTGGTTCTACACATTCTTTTGTGTCTTTGCTTTATCTGTTGCATCTTAATAAACCATTATCATCATTAGATTCTGGTTTAGCTATTGTTACTCCAGTGGGGCGGGGGGGGTTTATTGAGAGGGTATATAGGGAGTGTGTGGTACGAGTGGGTGAAAAAGAATTACTAGTCGACTTATTACCTCTCAATATGCGTGACTTTGATGTGATACTGGGTATGGATTGGTTAGCCTCATATCATGTATGTTTGGATTTCTTTAAAAAGGAGGTAGTGTTTCAATTACCGGGTGAACCTGAATTTAAATTTATTGGGGAACGAAATGTCACTCCAACTTGTTTGATTTCTTCTACAAAATGTTATGAACTGCTAAGGAAAGGATGTGAGGGTTATCTTGCCCATGTGGTGGACATACGACAAGAGGCTGGAAAATTATCAGATATACCAGTAGTTAATGAGTTTGCAGATGTCTTACCAGAAGAACTCCCAGGGTTAGCACCAGACCGTGAGGTGGAATTTTCGATTGAGTTGGTACCAAGAACTGCACCAATATCTATTGCACCATATCGTATGGCCCCTACAGAATTAAAAGAGCTAAAGATACAGTTGCAAGATTTGTTAGATCGTGGTTTTATAAGGCCTAGTGTATCACCGTGGGGAGCCCCAGTATTGTTTGTGAAGAAGAAAGATGGAACCATGAGGCTGTGCATCGATTATTGTCAATTGAATAAGGTGACTATCCGTAACAAATACCCACTACCCCGCATTGATGACTTGTTCGATCAGTTGCAAGGAGACAAAGTGTTTTCTAAGATTGATCTCAGATCCGGATATCATCAATTGAAAGTAAGAGCTTGTGACATTTCTAAAACTGCTTTTCGTTCCAGGTATGGACATTATGAATTTCTTGTCATGCCATTTGGTTTAACAAATGCACCGGCCGTATTCATGGATTTGATGAACCGTATATTTCACCCATATGTGGATTCTTTTGTTATTGTCTTCATCGATGATATTTTGATATATTCTCGTAGTAGGGATGAGCATGAATGCCACCTGCATATTATTTTACAGACCTTGCGAGAGAAGCAGTTGTATGCTAAATTTTCTAAATGTGAATTTTGGCTAGACAAGGTAGTATTTTTGGGGCATGTTATTTCTGCTGATGGTATTTGTGTAGATCCCAAAAAGGTTGAAGCAGTAATGAATTGGGAAAGACCAACTAGTGTGACAGAGGTGCGTAGCTTTTTGGGATTGGCGGGCTATTACATGAGGTTTATACCGGGGTTTTCTTCTATTGCATTGCCATTAACTAAGCTTACCAGAAAGGAGAACAAGTTTGTGTGGAGTGGCGATTGTGATAAAAGCTTTGAAAATTTAAAGGGTAAGTTGACATCAGCTCCAGTATTGACTATCCCAACGGGTACAGAAGGTTTAGTTATTTATAGTGATGCCTCGTATCAAGGACTCAGTTGTGTGTTAATGCAGCATGGAAAGGTAATTTCTTTTGCTTCTCGACAATTAAAGATACATGAACGCAACTACCCTACACACGATCTTGAGTTGGCTGCAGTAGTTTTTGCATTAAAAATCTGGAGACACTACTTATATGGTGTTAGTTGTGAAATTTTTACTGACTATCAAAGCTTAAAATACTTGTTTACACAAAAAGACTTGAACTTGAGGCAAAGAAGGTGGATGGAACTTATAAAAGATTATGATTGCACGATACATCACCATCCGGGTAAAGCTAATGTTGTTGTTGATGCTTTGATTAGAAAATCTCTAGGCATAGTATCTTGTATTTATTGTATTCGAGTTGACCTGCTGAGAGAGTTAGCTTTAATGGGGGTGGAATTAACTTTGAATGAGTCTTATGGAATAGTGGCACATTTAAATGTTAGACCCACGTTGATAGACTGGATAAAACAAGCACAGGCAGGAGATGCAGAATTGGAGAAAGTTAGAGATAATATGAAAAAGGGTAAAGCAAATGAATTTTCTATTCGGGATGATGACATTGTTATGTACGGAGACCGTTTGTGTGTACCTAATGTGCCTGATTTAAGAAGAACAATTTTAGAGGAAGCGCATTGTTCTTTATATGCTATGCATCCAGGGAGCACGAAACTGTGTAGAGATTTGAAACAATGTTATTGGTGGCCGGGAATGAAACACGACATTGCAGAATTTGTTGCTACATGTCTAGTTTGCCAACAGGTGAAGGTGGAGCATCAGAAGCCAAGTGGTTTACTACAGCCCTTACCTATTCCTGAGTGGAAATGGGATGTTACTACAGATTTTGTTATAGGTTTACCAAAATCATCACGAGGGTTTGATTCTATTTGGGTTGTCGTTGATAGGTTGACTAAGTGTGCACATTTTCTTCCTGTTAAAACTACTTACTCCATGGATAGATATGCCAAATTATATGTGGATGAGATTATCAGATTGCATAGTGCACCTGTTTCTATTATTTCTGATCGAGATCCTAAGTTTACTTCTCACTTTTGGCCTAGTTTACAAGAAGTTTTGGGGACTAAATTGAAATTTAGTACAGCTTTTCATCCTCAAACTGATGGGCAGTGAGAAAGAACGATCCAAACACTTGAAGACATGTTACGAATCTGTGTGTTGGAGTTCAAGGGGAGTTGGGATGAACACTTGCCACTAATAGAGTTTGCTTATAATAATAGCTATCATTCGAGTATTGAGATGGCTCCTTATGAAGCTTTGTATGGGAGAAAATGCAGAACTCCAGTGTGTTGGACTGAAGTAGGAGAACGAAAACTACTTGGGCCAGAAATCGTACAGCAGACTACTAAAAAGATAAATCTTATCCATAATCACTTGAAGGTGGCGCAAAGCAGACAGAAAAGTTATGCAGACAACCGAAGGAAAGAATTGAAATTTGAAGAAGGTGATCGAGTATTCCTACGTGTTTCTCCTTGGAGAGGGGTTATGAGATTCGGGAAGAAGGGAAAGTTAAGTCCCAGGTACATTGGCCCTTATGAGATAATGAAACGGGTTGGAGCTGTAGCTTATAAATTGGCGTTACCACCAGAATTTTCCCGGATACACGATGTTTTTCATATATCAATGTTATGTAAGTATGTGTCTGATCCTTCACATGTATTTACTTCACAACCGATAGAGCTTCAAGAGGACCTAACCTACGTGGAGGAACCAATTGCTATTGTAGATCGAAAGGAGCAAGTGTTACGTAGTAAAACCATTTCACTAGTTAAGGTGATGTGGAGAAGTCAGAATGCGGAGTATGCCACCTGGGAAGGGGAGGACAACATGAAGAAGCAATATCCTCAATTGTTTGGTAAGTTTCTTATGCTTTAAATTTCGAGGACGAAATTTTTATAAGAGGGGTAGAATTGTAAGGCCCTAAAACACGATTAGTAAGGTTAATTATACGATTAAGTATAAGTTATGAGTTATAAGTTATAAATTGGTTATGTGGTTAAATGCATCATGAAAATATGTTTCTAAATGCATCATTATGTTTATAAAAATTAAGCTAGAGTGTTGGTGCGAAAGTGGCGATGTTTGGTCGCCAAATGTGAAAGTTATGAAATTCTGAGTAAATAATTACTCTTCTGTTCGAGCCCAAATTAGGTGTACTAGTTTTATGATTTTGGGAAAACAAAAAACATGAAAGTTGTATATGTTTAAGTATATACTCATAGACACAAAGTGAGAGTAAATCGGGGCCCGAAATAGTGAGTTATGGTGATTTTACGAGGCAGGACAAATCTGTCATTAACAGAATTGTCCTATTGGACCCCTTGCCCAACGAATCGCGTAATACCACCTTAAAGTGGTCACATAGCCACGTTTTTAAGATTATAAGGAAGAACTTATCATCCTTTTCATTTCCTATTACAAGCTTGAGAAAAATATGCTTATGGAGAGAGAAAAACAAAGTTAAGGAAGAATTTCTTTGAAAATTCACCATAAATCGAGGAATTCTGGTAAGGTAATTGCATCTTTATTAAAGTTTGTCACATGGATGAGTTATATACTTGGCATGTTTTTATTTCTGATTTGGATATATATTTTAATGATACCCATATTGCTGAATTGTGTTGGAACAAGGATGGGTTAAGAGCATAGGTTAGAACCAAAGCTAGGATCGTAAATGCATACTTTAAAGTCCTAAATTTACATCATCTTTTCGTAAAGCATTTTGATTTAGAAAATCCATGATTATGATGTATATTTCTGCTAAAACATGTTTATTATATGTTTCCATGAATTATACTCAAGGTCAAGGTTATGTATGCTTAAAATTGTTAAGTTATGCCTTAATGTTGTATTTTGACCTAGTTATGCTAAAAATGGTATAAATCATGGAATACTTATTGGAATTGAGTGATTCAAGTTGGAGGGTAAAATAAACTCATACATGTATAACATATCCGAAAATTGTGTAAAAATACCAAGTAATGAACCCTTGGTGATAGTTTGAAGTCGTGGTTTAAAATCTGCCCTAAAGGAGCAAGAATGCATACCAAGTGTTTGACGTTTTGCTCGACATAGAAAATGAGCCCTAGAAATTATAAAACATTAAATTTGTATTATTCAATGTGTTTACTGATATTGGGTGGAATATCATGAAAAGTTATGTTGTACAAAAATTATGAGAATTCCAGGAAGTTGAAGTTGTATTGTTGTTTTTCTTGAGAAACGATTTGGAAAAGGCTGTAATAAAATGGGCATAACTTTGTCTAGAAAATTCGTAATTTAATTCTGTAAATTGTGTTAGAACCCTAATTAATTGGGTGTTATATAAATGTGAAGTGTCGTATGTAATTGCTCCTTAGTTATTTCTGATTGACTAAATTATGTGATGTGTTACTGGGTTTGATGTTAATCGGTGTATTCAAATACTAACGACATTGACTTGTTAGGTGGGGAAGCAGCTAATACTACCATACCAAGGAAGTAGTTTGTATTAATCTTAGCACTAAATCCAAGGTGAGTGACCTTCCTTATGAAATATAAATGCTTATAATTTCATATGGAAATGTGTAGTTAAACACATGTGTGAAAATGTTTATGGGAGTAATGTTGTATTTATGAAACATATGCATATGATTAAATATGTTAAGCGATGTTATATGATGATATGGACTAGTGAGTCCTTTATCTAATGTTAAGGACTGTGGTGGGTCCTACGGGATGTGGTGGACCTGTTAATCCAACTTAAAGGTTTGTGTACTCGGGCCTAATAAAGGGATGTGGTGGTCCCTAATTACTGTGGTGGGTTAATTGGACTGTGGCGGGTCCAGGCTTGCGAGAGTTTCACAATTCCTGTTGGGTTATAGAATTAGAACAAAATAAAAATGGTTATTCAAATTGGTTATATGTGTGGTATGTGGTCATTTACTAAGCCTTTATAGCTTACACTCCTGTAATGTTTTGTTTCAGGTATGCTTATAAATTGGAGTTCACTGCCAAGTTAGGACCTTAAAACGGTGGAGTGACGGATATTTAGTATGGTTTAAATATCAAGATTCCTTTTGTGTAATTATTAAACTAAGGATCTTGGTTATGTAAAGTTATGTAGTACTTATAAGTTATAAGTAAAGGTAGTTATGTTTTCATCTACACATACTTTTGGGAAAAAAAAATCTTATGCTATTTTCCTCAGAGATTTAAATTAAAGCATTGTTTAAGGCAATTTATCTCTAAATTAAAGGATGAGTTTAACAAAATTAATTCGGGGTGCGACATCTAGAGTGGAATTTCCCCACCTCTGTTTAAAGAGTGTCATTTTCGGCTCATATTTGACCAAGTGGTACTTCGCTAAGTCGGGCGCCATAATTAATTTACGCCAATGTCCATCCATATCCCCCAAAAGTATAACCCAACCATTCATCCGGTAGATGAAAAACTCATGAGTGCAAGGTATATCATAGACATTGCGTGCCACATGTAGGCAAGATTTAAAATCGATGCCAATATTGTCACACATTTTTTGCTCCTCGACGATTAGGTCAATGGCATAGTGCTAAGCACGACCAATTATCTCACACAAAATAGGAATGTTGTGGGAATGCTTTAATTTTTGTAATGAATCCTCGAACTCCCTCGTAATCTCTGTGACTTTCAACTCAATTTTGTTGTACATGCCAGTAAAAACCTTGTCAAAAGATAGTTGAGAACTCTCCAAGTGTCTCTATAACTTATCATAAGCTCCTCCACATCAATTGGTAGTTCGGTTTCCCCAATGATTAATCATATTTTTCCAAGCATGAATGAAGGTCTCCTTTAGATTATACCATTTGCAATCAATTTAGTTCAGAGTGTTGGGGTATGTAACCCAATCCACGTGAAGTAATATCTATGATTCATTAAAATCGCTCTCCGTGGGGGATTTAACCAAATGCATCCTATCCCTCATTAACTTCTTTAAGGAATACTCATCATGGATCTCTTTATGAGCATGGAGTTACACATTGTGATGAACATGGAAGGTGTACAACATATATTTTTCCTCAGGGAACACCATTAATAATGTGTTAATGCACACATACTCCCGATTGATGATGAAGACAATAGAGCATGCAAATAGATTAAAGAGGGATTTTAAATGGCCCAATGCCCACCCATAGTTCTCTTCCTTCTCCGTAACTAAAAATGTGAAAGAGACATTGAACTTTCTTCCGCAAGATGTTATTTCAACCATCTTGAATAAAGCCATCTTGTATCGATTTATTATGTAAGTGCAATCGACAATGACAATAAATGGAAAACACTTTACCAATTGGATGGAGTTTGGAGCCCAGAAAATGTCTTCCACCTCCATCGTAGACTCATTCGTTCTATACCAATACACATAGTGTTTGTCACTGAGAAACTTCATTAACTGTTGCATTACCGTTCTACCTTCTCTTTCCCTAATCCTTAATTTCCATTTTTACATTGTATATGATTTTCATTTTTGAAACATTAGTAGCATTACGACTTTTTTACATCGTTAGAATGGTGATCAACAACATCTCTTCGGCAATGGTTCTCTCCTCCAAATAAGATGGTCGATGAATGAATATCCAATTTGTGAATTTGAAAATTGGTGGTTGTTAACATCGTTAACAACCGATAACATCTGATGATGCTAGAATTAGCACCACCAAGTAAGGTGTTTTCAAGCTCAATCTAAGAACAACAATGGCAGCATAGTTATGTAAAAGGTGAGAGAATGAGATGAGGAGAAGAGGAGAGAGCACCCAAATATAAGTGGTTCAGCCTAAATCGGCCTACGTCCACTGTGTATGTGAATAACCTCACTGTAATTGGGCATTGATGGCCATGGATACAATATCTCAATCTCTCTCTCTACTGTATATCTAGACAGTTTTAGCTAGGGTTCTCCATTCGGCCCCTTTGCAAGGTAGAGGGTGACCTCTATATATAGTACCTAGGGGGTGTAATGTACCCCCCATGCATGTAATGTGCATGTGTGTGATTGACTCACCAATATGGGAAAGCCATTTGTCACTATCACAAGTAGAAAATGATGATGGAATATTCTCCCCACTTGTGGGCGATAATCTTGTTATAACTGATATGTGTCCACGTGCCCTTATCCAAATGTCAGCGGATGCTCAGCTATCGTTTTTGGTGTATGACCTCGGCCTGGGAGAGGCCGAGGTGCTCGTTCAGTTCGAGGTGACCATGGAGGTCTCGGCTTAACCCTAGCCGAGACAATGGACAAGGTAGGCCTGAGCCGAGGTTGAGCTGGTATGTTTGGAGCATCGACTGATGTCTTGATGAGGTTGCTGGTAAGGCTTTTTGCGAGCTCGGCTTATATCTGGACAAGGTTGCCATTCCAAGGTATACGAGAATGCTGTTGATCCTTGTGATGCGTGTGATGTCCCTTCGAGAGGCTGGTGGTAGTGTCGGCCTGAGCCGACCTTGATATGGCCGAGGGCTGATGCCGCATGCCCAAGGCTTGTTCAATGTCATCCACGATCTCGGTCGAGGTTGGTGTCTTTGAGCCGAGGTCACACTTTGGGCATATCAATCACCCCCAGCCCTTAGTTACATGTGAAAGCAGGTGACTGTGGGATTTACACATCTCCGAGTCCTTTCCAATATGAGCCAGTATTTGTTTGACACCTGTCCAGTGTTGAAGTATGGCTTGCTTGGCAAGCGTGTGCTGTCAGCCGCCCTTTGGGGCTCCCAAGGCAATGATGGGCCTTGGGAATCGTGCCTATATATTTAAGGGTTTTGAACCCTCATTTTTCCCTCCATCCTCCATTCTCTCTTCGGCGTAATTGCATTCCAACGATTTCTCTCTCTAAAGGCGCTCTTCGCGATTCCTCTACAGAGGTCTTTGGTGGTGCTTTCTTGAGTTTTCTTCGCTTCCTTCTACTACTTCTTCCTCAGGTATTCTCTGCCATCTTTTTCTATTTGTTTAATGATTTATAATTTCTGAATAACACATTCAGAAAGATTTATAATTTCTTTATATTGATATGCCCAAAGTGTGACCTCATACGATTCCTAAGGCAATGATGGGCCTTGGGAATCGCGCCTGTATATTTAAGGGTTTTGTACCCTCATTTTCCCCTCCATCCTCCATTCTCTCTTCTGCGTAATTGAATTCTAACGATTTCTCTCTCTAAAGGCGCTCTTCGCGATTCCTCTGCAGAGGTCTCTAGTGGTGCTTTCTCCAGTTTTCTTCGCTTCCTTCTACTACTTCTTCCTCACGTATTCTCTGCTATCTTTTTCTCTATGTTTAATGATTTATAATTTCTGAATAACAAATTCAGAAATATTGATATGCCCAAAGTGTGACCTCGGCTCAAAGACACCAACCTCGGCCGAGATCATGGATGACATTGAACAAGCCTTGGGCATGCGGCATCAGCCCTCGGCCATATCAAGGTCGTCTCAGGCCGACACTACCACCAGCCTCTCAAAGGGACATCGCACGCATCACAAGGATCAGCAGCATTCTCGTATACCTTGGAATGGAAACCTCAGCCAGATATAATCCGAGCTCGCAAAAAGCCTTACCAACAACCTCATCAAGACATTAGTCGATGCTCCAAACACACCAGCTCAACCTCGGCTCAGGCCGACCTTGTCCATTGTCTCGACTAGGGTTAAGCCGAGACCTCCATGGTCACCTCGGACTGAATGAGAACCTCGGCTTACCAACCTCGGCCTCTCCCAGGCCGAGGTCATACACCAAGTACGATAGCCGAGCATCCGCTGACATTTGGATAAGGGCACGTGGACACATATCAGTTATAATAAGATTATCCCCCACACGTGGGGAGAATATTCCATCATCATTCTCTACTTGTGACAGTGATAGATGGCTTTCCCATATTAGTGAGGCAATCACACACATGCACATTACATGCATGGGGGGTACATTACACCCCCTAGGTACTATATATAGAGGTCACCCTCTACCTTGCAAAGGGGTCGAAGAGAGAACACTAGCTGAAACTGTCTAGATATACAGTAGAGAGAGAACTTGATAGTAGCTCAGATGATTTTTGGCTGAGGAAGGGACATAGCAACCTACAAAGACCTGAACATGGAGGTCTGAGTGGTGGACAACCTTCCATAAGACTATGGCCCATATTATGACCCTCCAGGCATTAGGGGATAGTTAAGAGGGGGCCAAATTAATATAGGAAAGGATAGATTTGATAAAGGTATGGATGGGCAGACGAAACCCCAACTTGAACATCTGCTCGTACAAGCAGATTTCGCCGTCTCGGTCGTGAAAAGCCCTCTCTTCCCTCAGAGGTCTTCTTAGCTTTATGGAGGGACTAATGGATTACAGATATTTGAAGCAAAGGAGGTCTACCTCAGTTACAGTACTCTCAATTTCGGCCGCCTCAGAGACGTCGACATCACTTTCAACGTCATCATCATCTAGCTCAACATCGGCCGGAGCAGATGTTGATGGGTTACCCAGGAACCTCTGAGCGAACTCAGCACCAATGAAGGCCGACAGAAGAATGGCGTCAAGTGGTGGTGGAATGGCCACACTCGGCTCAACGATCTCAACCTCTGAGGAAGAGGCTGAGGTGCTTGAGTTGTTATGAGATGAGGCCCGACTGGAGACCTCGGCCTGATC
This sequence comes from Sambucus nigra, assembly GCA_949130495.1. Taxonomy (NCBI): domain Eukaryota; kingdom Viridiplantae; phylum Streptophyta; class Magnoliopsida; order Dipsacales; family Adoxaceae; genus Sambucus; species Sambucus nigra. Next base: position 300,605,294 of record OX422209.1, on the reverse strand, counting down.
AGGGGCCTGATCTTCCCGAATTGAGAAGTCCATGGCCTCCTGTAAGGAATCCACGGACATGGGGTCTGAGGTGGAAGACTCAGACTCATACATTGGTATAGGATCAACAAGAACCTCTGTCTGATTGAAAGACTCTGAGGGATCAAGATATATCACCTTTAGGGGTGGTGGGAAGATGGGTCTAATAGAGAATTCTTGTGACCTACGAGCCTCCTCCTGTGCTCTTTCTATTTTTTTTATTTTTTCTAAAGTCTTCTCCCTAAGGGAGGGGAACTCCTCAAGAAGTTGGTATAGGGGTCTGAGCATCAGAGGCAGACACTACACTTAGGAGACTTCCTAAACTAGAAACAAGATTGTCTAATAAAGTAAGGCAATTTAAAGATCAAACCAAGAAACATAGGGCAAATACAATTCCCCTGAAACTATGGTGGACTCACCGTAAAACTCAGAATCTCACCGCAAAACACAAAAAACAAGCAAAAATAGGACAAAACGAAGAGAAAAAGATGGCAGAGAATACCCGAGGAAGAAGTAGTAGAAGGAAGCGAAGAAAACTCGAGAAAGCACCACCAGAGACCTCTGCAGAGTAATCGCGAAGAGCGCCTTTAGAGAGAGAAATCGTTAGAATGCAATAACGCAGAAGAGAGAATGGAGGATGGAAGGAAAAATGAGGGTTCAAAACCCTTAAATATACAGGCGCGATTCCCAAGGCCCATCATTGCCTTGGGATCCCCAAAGGGCGGCTGACAGCACACGCTTGCCAAGCAAGACATACTTCAACACTGGACAACTGTCAAACAAATACTGGCTCATATTGGAAAGGCCTCGGAGATGTGTAAATCCCACAGTCACCTGCTTTCACAGGTAACTAAGGGCAAGGGGGTGATTGATATGCCCAAAGTGTGACCTCGGCTCAAAGAAACCAACCTCGGCCGAGATCGTGGCTGACATTGAACAAGCCTTGGGCATGCGGCATCAGCCCTTGGCCATATCAAGGTCGGCTCAGGCCGACACTACCACCAGCCTCTCGAAGGGACATCGCACGCATCACAAGGATCAGTAGCATTCTCGTATACCTTGGAATGGCAACCTCGTCCAGATATAAGCTGAGCTTGCAAAAAGCCTTACCAGTAACCTCATCAAGACATCAGTCGATGCTCCAAACACACCAGCTCAACCTCGGCTCAGGTCGACCTTGTCCATTGTCTCGGCTAGGGTTAAGCCGAGACCTCCATGGTCACCTCGAACTGAACGAGCACCTCGGCTTACCAACCTCGGCCTCTCCCAAGCCGAGGTCATACACCAAGCACGATAGTCGAGCATCCGCTGACATTTGGATAAGGGCACATGGACACATATCAGTTATAACAAGATTATCCCCCACACGTGGGGAGAATATTCCATCATCATTATCTACTTGTGACAGTGACAGATGGCTTTCCCATATTGGTGAGGCAATCACACACATGCACATTACATGCATGGGGGGTACATTACACCCCCTAGGTACTATATATAGAGGTCACCCTCTACCTTGCAAAGGGGCCGAATGGAGAACCCTAGCTAAAACTGTCTAGATATACAGTAGAGAGAGATTGAGATATTGTATCCATGGCCATCAGTGCCCAATTACAGTGAGGTTATTCACATACACAGTGGACGTAGGCCGATTTAGGCTGAACCACTTATATTTGGGTGCTCTCTCCTCTTCTCCTCATCTCATTCTCTCACCTTTTACATAACTATGCTGCCATTGTTGTTCTTAGATTGAGCTTGAAAACACCTTACCTGGTGGTGCTAATTCCAGCATCATCATTTTGGCACCGTTTGTGGGAAGAGAGAGAAACTATCTCTTCCTCTTCTTCAGCTTAACCTCACCGGAGACTCTCGTGGTGAACCAGGCACCACCCCTTGCATGGAGCTGCTTCACCAATGAAAGAGGTCCTTTGAGGTACTGAACTCATCTGCTATTCAAGTTCTATAGTGTTAACATATGGCACCAGAGTTACCACCGCCTCTACCTCCACCTGGAGGTGGAGGGCCTAGTTCCAGTCAGGCACCGCCCCAGTTCAAAATGGCGGAGGTAGCTGCAGCCTTGAGGTCTTTAGCTGAAACACAACAAGCTATGCAGGAACAATTTTCACAGCTCAGCCAAACTATGACGAGGCCACCTGGAGTGTCACCGGATATAATCACTCCGGCGGCTGTTCAGCCTCATCCTGACGCCAGGGGACCACCCCAGGCACCAATGAAGGATTATCCTGCACCCCAGCGGAGAAGGGACGTTGCTGACCCTAGGCGCTTATGCCTGGGGAGGCAAGGAAACCTTTGCCCAGAGGACATGTATGACGATTTAGAGGCGGAAGAGGCCCCGAAAGACTGTTGGGAGCCGTATGAGGTGTCGAATAATACTGTGCGACCTCTTCAGCAAAGTCAAGGTTGTGTTGGCCGAAGAGGTGAAGAGGCTTAGCAAAGAGGGTCAGCCTTTGATCGGTTGAGCAGAGGGTCAGCCTTTGAGAGATTGGGCCCAGTGAATGACCTAAGACAGAGATTGTCGAGATCGAGGAGTGCAGCGGGCTCTCAGAGAGGAAACAGGCAGAGTCAGCCAGACCAAGGCCGACACAGTGAAAAAAAAGGCAGGGAGCAGGAAGAGGTCAACAGCCGACGTGCCGCGACAAGGGAACCCTCGGTCCATCCCATGGAGGTGGCTGGGGACAACCTCGGCCAGGTCGATGGCAGAAGACCGTGGAATGACTCTATCCAGCGCCTTAAGGAGAAGATAGGAGACCTCATTAAAAAGCAGGGACCCATTACAAAGGGGTTACTCAGAGGGCTCTCCATTTGTGGCTAGGATAGTGGGCTTCCCAACCCCAGCTAAGTTCAAGCCTCCTACAGTGTCTCCCAAATATGATGGCAGCACTAACCCTGTACATCACATTGAGATGTACCAGTCGGCGGCAGACATCTACTCGATACCCGATGAGATAAATGGTAGGGCCTTATCTGGGACCTTAATAGGGGCAGTACACAGTTGGTTCACCACCCTTCCGAAGAACTCAATTGAGAACTTCAAAGGCTTGGCTGAACGATTCATCCACAACTTCTTCTTTGGGGTGAGACCTCAAAATAAGACTACTCACCTGTTGTATGTCAAGCAGGGCAAGGATGAGAGCCTAAGAGAATACATAGCGAGATTCAACAAAGAGAAGTTGGAGGTCAAAGATTATGAAGAGAACATAGCCATGATCGCCCTCATAGGGGGTCTACAGAAAGGGAAGCTGTTGTGGAAACTTACGAAAGACCCCCTAGGTCTATGGCGGAGCTCCTAGCAACCGCAGGGAAAGTAATGAATGCGGAAGAGGCAATGGCCACCAAGAATGAGTATGGGAACCGCAATGGCAGTGGAAAGTCCCAAAACAAGAAAGATGGGAAGAAGAGGTCGGGTGATGACAAGTTCACTCACTATACTCCTCTGACTGTGAGCTGCGAGCACATCCTCAACGAGATTATGAATGATAGGACTCTGAGATGGCCAGAGAAACTGAAATCCCCACCACATAAGAGGAACAAAAACCTATGGTGCGAGTTCCACCAAGACCATGGCCATGTCACGGACAGATGCTTCGCCTTGAAAGATGAGATTAAAAAGATGTTAAAATATGGAAAGCTGAGGAAGTATGTGGATGGTAAGGCTCCTAAAGGTGGAAGAGATGACCCTAAGAAAAGGATAAATGAAAGATGCCATGACAATGTCCCGGCCAGAAGAGACGATGATTCAGAAAGTGATGATGAAGACAATCCGGATCTTCCGCCGAAAGATGACAACACCCCGGTGAAGAGGGTTGGTGTGATCTCGTTTGGTGTTGACACCATATGCGGAGGATTTGCAAGAGGTGGCTCTGAAGTAGTTGATAGGAAGGCTCACGTAGCAGAGGCCAGGTCAGTGGCCAAGCTTGAAGTTGTGAATCTAACGTCTTCCGATACAGTGCAGAAGAGGAAGAAAGTAGACATGAACACCCTTGTAGTTGGGTTCTCCAGACTTGACTTCAAGGGTATCATAGCCCCCCATGATGATCCTCTGATCATAACAACAAGGGTGAATGGGTACGAGGTGCAGAGGATCCTCGTAGACGGGGGGAGCTTGACGGACGTGATGTTTTGGCCTTGCTTCAAGAGCTTAGGCCTTTGCAGAGCAAGGATGGTACCCTATCGTCACCCCTTGATAGGCTTCAGTGGTGAAAAGGTCCACCCTTTGGGCATGTATGAGATGGACGTATGCATGGGTGGTGAGTGGCCTAAGAGGCTGACCAAGAAGATAAATTTTTTCGTCATGGACGAGAACGTATTTTTGGCCTATAACCTCATCATAGGAAGGGTGGCCCTTAAAGAGTTTGAAGTTGTGCTGTCGACGGTCCATCAGATGCTAAAATTCCCGACTCCCTATGGGGTAGGGGAAGTGCAAGGTGACCACACCACAACGCGAGAATGTTACTTCAACTCGGCTGAAGAGAGAGAGGCCCATAAGAGGGCAACCACCACTTATAGCATTGATACGCTTGACACAAGAGATGAGACAAAGTTGAAGAAGGGAGAAGCCGCGGAAGAGGTAGAATCCATCATCCTCAATGAGGGCGAGCCGAAAAAAACCATCCAGGTAGGTAAAGCCCTAAAGGAAAAAATTAAGGAAGAGCTGATAAACTTCCTCAGGAGGAGACAGACTGTCTTCGCATGGAGTCACGCAGACATGCCCGAAATCGACCCTAAAGTTATGAGTCACAAGCTCAACGTGACAAAAGATGTCAGGCCAATCAAACAGAGACGGAGAGTCTATTCTAGGGAGAAGTACGACGTCATTCGAGAAGAGGTCAAAAAATTAGAAGAGGCTGAGTTTATAAGAGAAGTCACATATCCGGAATGCTTATCAAATGCAGTCATCGTGCCCAAGGCCAATGGGAAGTGGATAATGTGTGTTGATTTCACTGAACTTAATAGATCTTGTCCAAAAGATAACTACCCCTTACCTCGGATAAATCAGATGGTGGATGCTACGGCGGGACACGATCTCGTGAGCTTCATGGACGCGTATTCAGGTTACAACCAGATCTTCATGGATACTGAAGACTCAGAGAAGACAAACTTCATTACCGACAAAGGGACGTACTGCTACAAAGTGATGCCCTTCGGCCTGAAAAATACAGGGGCGACATTCCAACGTCTTGTTAATAAGATGTTCGAAGAGCAAATAGGTAAGACTATGGAGGTGTATGTAGATGATATGCTAACAAAGAGCTTGAAAGCTTGCACTCATGTAACGGATCTCGAGAAGACCTTCGACATTATGGACTCATACAGAATGAAACTTAACCCCGCGAAGTGTGTCTTCGGAGTAGGAGCTGGGAAGTTCCTTGGATTTATCATCAACCAAAGAGGGATTGAAGCGAACCCTGAAAAAATCAAGGCTTTACTTGACATGAAGACACCGAGGAGTATCAAAGATGTTCAAAGACTTACGGGGAGAGTGGTTGCCCTTAACAGGTTTGTTTCTAGGGCAACAGACAAGTGCCTTCCATTCTTTAAGGTGCTGAGAAAGGCCTTCCAATGGGACGAAGATTGCGAAAAATCCTTCAACCAGCTCAAGTCTTATTTAGGGTCTCCCTTATTGTTGTCTCGGCCTGTAGCAGGGGAGAAACTGTACGTGTATCTGGCAGTCTCCGAATTAGCCATCAGCATAGCCATAATACGGGAAGACGCTGGAATCCAAAGGCCTGTATATTTCAACAGTAAGGCCCTTCAAGGGGTCGAACAAAATTACCCTCGCATGGAAAAGCTAGCTTACGCCTTAATACATGCTTCGAGGAAGATGAAGCCTTACTTCTAGGCCCACTCCATGGTTATTCTCACTAACTCCCCACTAAGACAGGTCCTACATAAACCTGAGAAGTCCGGGCGATTGATGACATGGGCCATTGAGTTGGGGGAGTACGATCTTACCTACCAACCTAGGACGGCCATCAAGGGGCAAGCCCTCGCAGACTTTGTCGCTGAATTCACATGGGAAGAGGCCGAGGCAGAGAATGGCCTAGAGGGTGTTAAAAACCGTGGTGTCTTCCGAAATTCAGAAGAGACGACACCAAACATCTTCCAAGTTCCGAAAGAGATCGCACCCAACGGGGCTAGGAACCGAGTTACGGAGAACGAGGAAGATCGGTACCTCTTCAAAAAAGGAGTCATGACAGAAGGGGTCTTCTCATCAGGAACAGATATGTGGAGCCTCTTCATTGATGGCTCTTCCTGCGATAATAGAAGAGGTGCGGGGTTGATACTCTCAGCTCCAGATGGTGACAACATCGAATACGCTTTGAGATTCAACTTCCGAGCTTCTAATAATGAGTCTGAGTATGAGGCCATGATAGCGGGTCTCTCATTGGCAAAGACTCTTCGCGTAAAGAGACTCCTACTCCACAGCGACTTAAGGTTAGTTGTCAATCAAGTATTGGGAATCTATGAGGCCAGAGATGAAAGGATGGCCAAATATCTGAAAAGGGTGAGAACGATGTTAGAACATTTTGAAGAGGCAAGACTGAAGAGAGTGCCTCGATAAAGTAACAGCCACGCAGATGCATTGGCAAGGTTGGCCTCGATAACAAAGACAGATGTTAGAAGGACCATTCCGATCGAGGTCTTAGGGAAGGCAACCATTGAGCAAGAAGAGGTATATAACCCTTGTCACAATTTGAACTTAAGAGACTCATGGATGGACCCCCTCTTCAGATATATCAGAGAGGGAGAGCTACCTGAATCCAAGTTAGAAAGGCGGAAATTGAGATATAAGGCTGCCAAGTTCTCGTTAGTAGGAGATGTCCTGTACAAGAAAGGATTCCTGCTACCTCTCCTCAGATGTGTTCACCCCACGGAAGTTCCCCGGGTCTTACAGGAAGTCCATGAGGGTTCTTGATCTAGCTACATAAGGGGAAGGCCCTTGGCTAAAAGAATCATCACCCAGGGGTACTGGTGGCCAACCCTGTCCAAGGACGCTACACCCTATGTGAGGAAATGTGATAAATGTCAGAGGTTTGCCGCCATCCCTCATCAACCTCATCAGCTTATGACGTCAATCACTTCTCCATGGCCATTTACAGTATGGGGAATTAACTTAGTAGGAACCCTACCAAGATCTGCCAATAATTATAGATTCTTGATAGTTGCTATCGACTACTTTTCAAAGTGGGTGGAGGCAGAGCCGATGATAACGATCACATAGCAGAAGACCTTCCAATTTATTTAGAGGAATATCATATACAGATACGGCCTCCCAAACACTCTCATCTCGAACAATAGGACCCAGTTCAAGAACTCCTCTTTAGAAAAGTATTACCTAAGAGTGGGAATAAAGCAGTTCTTCTCATCTCCTGGCCGACCTTAGGCAAATGGTCAGACCGAGGTCACAAACAGAATAATCCTCGAGGGAATCAAGAAGAGGTTAGAAGATGCGAAGGGAAGATGGACTGAAGAGGTCTACGCTGCGTTATGGGCCTATAGAACTACGGCAAGGACACCGACAGGAGAAACCCCGTTCATGTTGGCACATGGATCAGAGTTCGTCATACCAACGGAATTAGGGCTCCCAACTCATAGGATTCAGACCTATGACCCTGATAATAATGGGGAAGAGAGGAGGCTAGACCTAGATCTTATTGAAGAAAGAAGAGAGGACGTAGAGGTCAGGCAAACAGCCTACCAACAGAGGGCAGTGAAATTCTATTACCAGAGGGTGAAGTCAAGACCCATTGCAGCGGGAGACCTAGTGCTAAAGAAGACCTTACAGAAAGCAAACAAACTCCACCCAAACTGGCACGGTCCCTACAAAGTGACAAAAGAGGTTGTGCTTGGCACTTACAGGCTAGAAAATCTAGAAGGAGAACCTTTCGCTAATCCATTGAATGCTGATCACCTAAAGAAGTATTACATATGATGTTGCATAAAGTTGTGTAAATGTACCATCTTGTCATGAAGAGGTTATTAATAAAAGATCAGTTCCCATGGTGGTCCTTACTTTATTTTGCACTTGTCAGAAATTTATGAGGATCACATCTTAGGTGATGACCCCAGACCTTCATAACACCATTCAGTGGTGATGAGGTCAGAGCTCAGACACCATAATGGGATGGCCTCAGGCCCTTAACATCATTAATTTGGTGAGATTAATTATGGGGATAACGTCTTAGGTGATGACCTCAGACCTTCATAACACCATAGTGGTGACGAGGTCTGAGCTCAAACACCATAATGGGATGACCTCAGACCCTTAACATCATTAATTTGGTGAGATTAATTATGAGGATAACATCTTAGGTGATGACCTCAGACCTTCACAACACCATAGTGGTGACGAGGTCTGAGCTCAGACACCATAATGGGATGACCTCAGACCCTTAACATCATTAATTTGATGAGATTAATTATGAGGATAACATCTTAGGTGATGACCTCAGACCTTCATAACATCATAGTGGTGACGAGGTCTGAGCTCAGACACCATAATGGGATTACCTCAGACCCTTAACATCATTAATTTGGTGAGATTAATTATGAGGATAACATCTTAGGTGGTGACCTCAGACCTTCATAACATTATAGTGGTGACGTGGTCTGAGCTCAGACACCATAATGGGATGACCTCAGACCCTTAACATCATTAATTTGGTGAGATTAATTATGAGGATAACATCTTAGGTGATGACCTCAGACCTTCATAACACTATAGTGGTGACGAGGTCTGAGCTCAGACACCATAATGGGATGACCTCAGACCCTTAACATCATTAATTTTGTGAGATTAATTAAGGGGATAACATCTTAGGTGCTGACCTCAGACCTTCATAACACCAGTCAATGGTGACGAGGTCTGAGCTCAGACTACTAATTTGGTTTAAGCAAACACCCTTGCATAAGCTTTAGAGCAAAAACATCATGACATACATTCAACAAAAGAAGATGATCCTCTTCAGAGAATAACACATTCAGAAATTATAAATATTCAGAGGTTACAAAGAATGGAAAAGTAAGAGCCATGCTCATTCAGAAATTATAAATGTTCAGGGATTACAATTTTAGGAGATACAAAAAATATTCAGAGATTCTCTTTAGGGGTTTGAGGTAGGAATGATGGTGCCTTCGGTTTGGTTAAGCTGGACGACATTGGTCACCTTGACAACTTCATCATGGTGGTCTGCCCCTCCAACCTCTGTGTCGTCCAACGTGGTAGTCTCGGCAGGCGCGACAGCCTCCTCCTCACCTCCTGGAGGGCCTGGATAAGCTGAGGATTAGCAAAGCCAAGGCCTATAAAGTTAGAGGCTTTCAAAGTGCCAACCTCCTTCTCCTTAACAGTCGCCCACTTGGTAGTAGCCTTGATGCCTCTCTCGAGGTATTCAAAGCCAAAGCCCATAAACTCATCAGAACTTTTATACTCGGCTATTATCCCCTCAGAGGCATCATCGAGGACTGCCTTCATGGTCGCACTGACCTTATACTGCAAAACATCATCCTTGGCCTTCAGAGCCACAGCATGGTCCTTGTTAAGCCGAGAGATGTCCCTCTCCAACCCCTTCACCTTCTTATCAGACTCACCCAACTCAGACTTCAGGCGGTCAATTTCTACGTTCAAAGTACTTTGGACCTTCTCGACCTATTGACCCTTCTGGCTGAAGGGCAACTTCCTCAGAGTCCAATTGGAGAGGTGGTGCATAGCTGCCAGGCCCTGCAGATTTTGTGATAACAAATAAGTCAAACACAAATCAGAGGTTACACTTAAAAATTACAAAGAAATATGAGGTCATACCTGAATGAATCTGTGGATGTCTAACTCAACCAGTAAGGGAGTATCAAGTGACCTGAAGAAACGCTTGTCAGCTTCGATCATTGTGGAGCCGAAGGCATCTAGGGCCTGCAGACTATAGCCAACGATGTTGTCAGTAATCTTCAACTTCTCCAGACGAGCCGACAAGGCGTCTGCTGAAGAGATGGGGATAGCAGTATCAGCACTCTTTTTATTCTGCCTCTGATCCTCAGGGGCATGTTCAGTTGAAGCCCTCTTCTTTGTGGCTTCGGGCTTTGAGGCAGAGGGAGCTGGGGGAGGAGCATTAAGGCCTACTTTCTTTGCAAGTCTTGTTAAGCTAGGAGAAGCCATTTCCCAGAGTTTGTCTGAGATATCCTTTAGACGCTCTATAAAAATCAATAGATCTGAGTTAGAAGATCAGACATAAATTGCCTTACTTCATTAGCCAATCTTTCTGAATGTGTTATTTATAATTTCTGCCCTTAACATTTATAATTTCTGAATGAGCGTGGCTCTTACTTTTCCATTCTTTGTAAACTCTGAATATTTATAATTTCTGAATGTGTTATTCTCTGAATGTGTTATTCTCTGAAGAGGATCATCTTCTTTTATTGAATGTATGTCGTGATGTTTTTGCTCTAAAGCTTATGCAAGGGTGTTTGCTTAAACCAAATTAGTAGTTTGAGTTCAGACCTCATCACCATTGACTGGTGTTATGAAGGTCTGAGGTCAGCACCTAAGATGTTATCCCCTTAATTAATCGTCACCATTGGCTGGTGTTATAAATAAACTCAGAGGTTCAACTTCAAATATAAAGCGCTTACCAAGCTCGAAAAGAGGACTTCCACCCAGACCTGTCTCAGAGAGGAAGTGGGGGGTCATCAAGTGTTCGAACCTAACGAACAGACCATGTACCCCCTGATCTTGAAGGGCTTTCACCTTCTGAAGGTTTTGCGAGCTCAGGCCAGGGTCAACCCTCGCAGACATTGTGACCTTACCCCACCTCAGGGGCATCCTCGGCTCTAGAATAGACGAGGGAGCACATGGGCCAAATTCCCATGGTCCAGAAGCAAAAAAGTATCGTGGCTTCCAGTTGTGGTTGGAAGTCTGAGTTATTTGAAGCATATTTTTTTCAGGCTTCTGAGCTACAAAATGATAGTAGCTCGGATGATTTTTGGCTGAGGAAGGGACATAGTAACCTACAAAGACCTGAACAGGGAGGTCTGAGTGGTGGACAACCTTCCATAAGACTATGGCCCATATTATGACCCTCCAGGCATTAGGGGATAGTTAAGAGGGGGCCAAATTAATATAGGAAAGGATAGATTTGATAAAGGTATGGATGGGCAGACGAAACCCCAACTTGAACATCTGCTCGTACAAGCAGATTTCGCCGTCTCGGTCGTGAAAAGCCCTCTCTTCCCTCAGAGGTCTTCTTAGCTTTATGGAGGGACTAATGGATTACAGATATTTGAAGCAAAGGAGGTCTACCTCAGTTACAGTACTCTCAATTTCGGCCGCCTCAGAGACGTCGACATCACTTTCAACGTCATCATCATCTAGCTCAACATCGGCCGGAGCAGATGTTGATGGGTTACCCAGGAACCTCTGAGCGAACTCAGCACCAATGAAGGCCGACAGAAGAATGGCGTCAAGTGGTGGTGGAATGGCCACACTCGGCTCAACGATCTCAACCTCTGAGGAAGAGGCTGAGGTGCTTGAGTTGTTATGAGATGAGGCCCGACTGGAGACCTCGGCCTGATCAGGGGCCTGATCTTCCCGAATTGAGAAGTCCATGGCCTCCTGTAAGGAATCCACGGACATGGGGTCTGAGGTGGAAGACTCAGACTCATACATTGGTATAGGATCAACAAGAACCTCTGTCTGATTGAAAGACTCTGAGGGATCAAGATATATCACCTTTAGGGGTGGTGGGAAGATGGGTCTAATAGAGAATTCTTGTGACCTACGAGCCTCCTCCTGTGCTCTTTCTATTTTTTTTATTTTTTCTAAAGTCTTCTCCCTAAGGGAGGGGAACTCCTCAAGAAGTTGGTATAGGGGTCTGAGCATCAGAGGCAGACACTACACTTAGGAGACTTCCTAAACTAGAAACAAGATTGTCTAATAAAGTAAGGCAATTTAAAGATCAAACCAAGAAACATAGGGCAAATACAATTCCCCTGAAACTATGGTGGACTCACCGTAAAACTCAGAATCTCACCGCAAAACACAAAAAACAAGCAAAAATAGGACAAAACGAAGAGAAAAAGATGGCAGAGAATACCCGAGGAAGAAGTAGTAGAAGGAAGCGAAGAAAACTCGAGAAAGCACCACCAGAGACCTCTGCAGAGTAATCGCGAAGAGCGCCTTTAGAGAGAGAAATCGTTAGAATGCAATAATGCAGAAGAGAGAATGGAGGATGGAAGGAAAAATGAGGGTTCAAAACCCTTAAATATACAGGCGCGATTCCCAAGGCCCATCATTGCCTTGGGATCCCCAAAGGGCGGCTGACAGCACACGCTTGCCAAGCAAGACATACTTCAACACTGGACAACTGTCAAACAAATACTGGCTCATATTGGAAAGGCCTCGGAGATGTGTAAATCCCACAGTCACCTGCTTTCACAGGTAACTAAGGGCAAGGGGGTGATTGATATGCCCAAAGTGTGACCTCGGCTCAAAGAAACCAACCTCGGCCGAGATCGTGGCTGACATTGAACAAGCCTTGGGCATGCGGCATCAGCCCTTGGCCATATCAAGGTCGGCTCAGGCCGACACTACCACCAGCCTCTCGAAGGGACATCGCACGCATCACAAGGATCAGTAGCATTCTCGTATACCTTGGAATGGCAACCTCGTCCAGATATAAGCTGAGCTTGCAAAAAGCCTTACCAGTAACCTCATCAAGACATCAGTCGATGCTCCAAACACACCAGCTCAACCTCGGCTCAGGTCGACCTTGTCCATTGTCTCGGCTAGGGTTAAGCCGAGACCTCCATGGTCACCTCGAACTGAACGAGCACCTCGGCTTACCAACCTCGGCCTCTCCCAAGCCGAGGTCATACACCAAGCACGATAGTCGAGCATCCGCTGACATTTGGATAAGGGCACATGGACACATATCAGTTATAACAAGATTATCCCCCACACGTGGGGAGAATATTCCATCATCATTATCTACTTGTGACAGTGACAGATGGCTTTCCCATATTGGTGAGGCAATCACACACATGCACATTACATGCATGGGGGGTACATTACACCCCCTAGGTACTATATATAGAGGTCACCCTCTACCTTGCAAAGGGGTCGAAGAGAGAACACTAGCTGAAACTGTCTAGATATACAGTAGAGAGAGAACTTGATATATTGTATCCATGCCCATCAGTGCCCAATTACAGTGAGGTTATTCACATACACAATGGACGTAGGCCGATTTAGGCTGAACCACTTATATTTGGGTGCTCTCTCCTCTTCTCCGCATCTCATTCTCTCACCTTTTACATAACTATGGTGCCATTGTTGTTCTTAGATTGAGCTTGAAAACACCTTACCTGGTGGTGCTAATTCTAGCATCATCAACATCCACTGTCTGTTGTCAAGTGGAATGCCCTTTAATAGAAAAGGGCAATTGAACTTCCTAGTTGTCATGTCCTTCTTCCTTTTTTTTCACCTTGGCTACTACTTTACTTCTCAACATTATTCCTATGATAATCACGGTATTGACCTACCATCTCACATCACATGTGTAGACGTACCATACGCATTGCCGAAGGTGCATTTGACTTTGTGATAACGATTACTATTTTAATAGATCGGGCTTGCTCTTAAGCCCAAGTGAACAACGCTTGACGGGTGGGAAATACCTGAGAATAAATAATACAAATAGTAAATACATAAAAACCTACAACTATCTTGAGTGACATTATAATACCTGGTCCGTAATGAATGTCACTCTAACATCAACTCTTAAGGAACCATCAACCTCGTTATGGGATATATAGAGATTGGCTAATGCCTCGTCAAATAATACGGAGTAAAAATCCATGAAGGCATCCTACATAAATAAAAATATTATTATGTTACACACATGATGAAACATTTCAAACTTAAGGCATCATAACAATTATTATGTGAATAATGAAATTTTAAATCCATGAATCCATTCGGCAGGAACATGCCGAACGAAGCTCACAAATTCGAGTTGTTCATAATGAAACAATCTATTGTATTATACAGGTGATTTGGGATGTTGATGACGAGGTAAAACTTTTGTTTTCGCATAATGATACTGAGCTATAATACACGTGTCGTCATTTTTATACCGAATGGACTTAGTTAAAAAAAATAAGCTTGGTTTGGGTGTTTAACCTCGAGTTTTAGCCTTCAGCTCAGGTCCCCGATCCCAAACCACTATACAAATTTCTTGCCACTTTCAATTCTTTAATCTTTAAGAAGAAACAAATATATATATATATATATATATATATAATAAGTTGGAAAATTTATGTATGTCATAAGATAGAACTATGATCTCATCAATATGAATTTTTCCAACACTACCTCTTTTGCCCTCAATTCTCTGATTTCCCTCTCTTTTTTACTTACCAAATTTATACTTCAATTCAAAATTCAGGGTACTTTGGTCAAAGTTACTTCATTAATTTGTTCATACTCTCTCTCATTTCTCACACAAACCTCCGATTCTCTACTTCTCTCCCGCCCTCTCATCGTGAACCCAAAAGAACCTTACCACAACATAAACATCAACCTATTCTCACCCTCTCTCTGATCTACCACCTCATGGTCCTCCTCTACGCCACACCTTTATGCACACAGCTACCCCCACCATAAATCCACGCATACACTATCATCCTCAAAGCTCCAAGGCTGCCGCCTCTCCCCCGTAGTGGATTGACTTACGGTAGTGTCCTTTGCTTTCTTTATTTCCATCTTCGATTTTTTTATGCCCAGATTTGTTTGATGCGATTTTACAAGTGTTGAGTTGGGGGGTTTAGTCTAGGGTTCAAGTCTCACTAGATGTCTTAACTAGAGAAAAGAGGAAGGAAGATAAAAGATCTCCATTTGAGGTATATTTTTCGGGTTTGTTCATTGGTTGAAAAATTAATATGAGTGTTTGTTTACTTAAATGTGAGAAGTATATGACTCTTAGGGGTATTTATTTTGAAAGTAATTTCTTCAATATGGTTTTTACTTAAACTTATCACTTTCTGAAATGAGATATACTGGAATCTATATGTGATAAGTTTCTATTAAACTCACATGTGCAGGTTCAAGATATCTATTTGTGATGTTGCCTCTTTCATAGAAGTTTATGATGTAAGAATCATACCATATAACCATTTTCTTTTTATACACATATGATATTGTGATGAATTTCTGATTGTTTAGATACAAACCCATTTAGGGAGTTTATTATAAGAAATATACCATATAACCATTTTCTTTTTGTACACATATGATATTGTGATGAATCTCTGTTTGTTTCTATACAAACCCATTTGGGGTGTTTATTGTAAGAAACATATCGTATAACCATTTTCTTTTTGAAAACATTTGATACTATGACAATAGGAGCTTATCTTAGGTTGTTAGTCCTTCTCTCTAATTTTTTTATTCTTATTCTCTGATACAGGATTATTTCATTAAAAATTAAAAATATTGATAAATGAGGTAGTTTCTTTTATACCTAAGTTTCTTTTGTATTCATTTTGGTTTTAATGTACTAATTTCGTCATTGAACTCGGTTCAATTTTCACATCTTCACACTATTTGACTAATTTTCTTTTTTTTATTCTTAGTCTTTGGTGTAGGTAGTCTCTCGAATTTTTTTTGGGTGTGTATTTTTTATTCAAAGCATCTCATGTGTTGGGGTTTAAGGCTTGCTGACATTTATAATGTATTTGTTTGGTGTGTACTAATTTGTTTCTTATTTATGTTTTGTTGTTTATTCTTTATTCTTTGTTGTTTTGTCTATCTGATGTCATACACAAACATATTTGGTTATTTTTAGTTTCTATAAGTGAATTACTCATTTAATTCAAAGTGCATACATCAGTGAAAATATACAACCGTGACATCATCTTTTATTTTGAGTAATTTTTTCAACTACACCATGCACCCTAATCTCGATTTTACTTGAGTTATGTTTAGTTTTGTGCAAGTGTCTTTTGTTATGGATTGGAAGCTAATGACAAATGTGATTTTGGGGAATTTGTCTCTCTTTAAATATTGACGTTACTTGAACTTTGGTGGATTTTTCAGGAATGTATTTACACCTGAGAAGCCACCCCCAAGGATGGCGTCAAGATCGATATTAATTCGGAGGCGACAAAGGGAGCGATGAAAGGGAAACAATGCTCCAGAAGGGTGAGTGAATTTCCTTAATTGATCCCAAAGTACATAGTTCTAAGAGAGTGTATTTGCCTATGATGTTGGTGCAGCCGAGGTGGACTCACTTGCTGCCGGGACTCCAACATCACCACTGATTTTTCTTGAACTATTGTACCAGTTGGAAATACCTCCTGAACCACTGAGAGTTTTTTTGAAATCCTTACGTGCATCGTTTCTACTTCGTTAGTTTTACATATTGGTTCTCACTCGATTAGTTTGAGTTCCTAGTTGATTTAATTTTACATATTGATTCTCACTCTGTTAGTTTGTGTGGTCTTTGCTGATTTGTGTTAATTATATTACATTCTAACTTACAACATACATATTGCTTTCAGTGTTGAGTTCTAATTTTTTTTAGAGTTTTACTACATCATTTGACATAAAGTGTAATTTCTTTGTAGTTATTTCTCATCTTTAGTTGAAATTCATTCCCATTAATAAGTTTTGATTCCGACTTAAATGGTTCTAATTTTTTTCTTCTTTGTTTAAGGGTTGATTTAGAAGTTATGGTTTCATAGTGTTTGAGATATTAATGAGGTAATATTTGCGTGAACATTTTCTGTTTTATAGTTTTTTCGTTTAATTTGATTGATATATATTTATTGCTTCCTCATTC